>CAKNXH010053409.1:17401-29188 GCA_932178445.1 Andricus quercusramuli | reverse complement strand
GGTTCAGGGGGTCTCAAAACGTGGACATTTGACTAAAACCGGGGGGGTCAAATTTTACACAAATCTAATACCTTCTCTAGATGAGAATGTAAAAATTTATTTTCAATGAGATTTAAAACGTATTATAAATTCAAAGAATTAAAAAAATAAAATAAAATGAAGAAAAATGATAATCAATTAACTGAAATTTTGTTTCAATTTATATGAAGAAAGAAAGAATCATTTTTAAAAAAGAAAATATCACTACCAAAAATTACGTGGCGAAGTATCTAAAGTGCCAAGGGAAACTAGACTTAGTTTTTAAATCGAAAACTCTCAAGAATGCCAGAATGTAGAAATCGTTTCATCCCACTTTTTAGAGAGAGAGAGAGAGAGAGAGAGAGAAAATCCCCTTTTTAATTTTATAGCTTTTCGTTTGTCAGGCCAGTGACATAGAAACGAACCTCTCGAACTAATCCAAATCAAGACAAAATGCACATGTTACAAAGAATTTTTTTTTCTACAGATCTGAGAAAAACACAAAATATAGGAAATCGTTCCAAAAATCATTATCAATTATTCAGAAATGAATACAAAAATGAGATATCAAAAGTGATCTGAAAATAAAAAGACATAAGCAAAAAACTTTTTTTTACAAAATAAAATTCAGCATAAGATTATTACAAGAGTACTCATTGGTACATAAAAAAATCACGTGCGTCCTAATGTAACGGGTCAGAAGAATCACTTTAAATACTTTTTATTGTGCCTGAACTATATCGCAGGACCTCTTTATTGTAAGAGATCTTTGTCGGTCAGGGGTACCAAACGGACTAACTGCCCCGCACAAGGGATGCAGTGGCAACGGGCCCTTGCTTCTGGGACTCGAAGAGTGGGGAGGATAGAAGATCCTTTGACATTCCTGTTACAATCCCCTTCTTAGATTAGGTTTAGTCTCTAAACCTTTTTGCTAGATTTTATTTTAACATTAGTAGTCTTAATTCTACGATCTACATCTTTTATCTCTGCAGTAGGTGCAGTAGGAGCGACAGTGTAATGCACTGTTGGTGTTGCGGTGACCTGGGTTTTTAAGCAAAATATATAAATCTTTTTAGGAATACATTCACGAAGTCGGGCGAAGATTCCACATTTGTAACACATAAAAACTATGATTGCAGCAATTGCTGTATATCCTAAGTACTGCAGCGAACTGGTGGCCTGTTCTGTCCAGGTTCGCGTTCTTCTGTCTCTAGTGACCTTATCTATTGCATTTTCGATGTCGTCGACTGATTGTTTTAAATTTTTTAAATTCAGAGGCCTAATTTCTTGTGTCAACGGTATCAGCTTGTCTTTTATAGAATCTAATTGTTTGTCGGTATACGGTAATGAAATATTTTTCCTATAGCTTATTTCTCTTGTTATTGTGTCGGTAGAGCTTAATTTTAATATAATATTTAAACCGTTCAATATACATTTGTCCTTACTCACAATCTTCGTAGGGCCCTGGATTTTAATTTTATCATGACCTGATTCACACAATGCATCAACCTCTAGTGGTTCGTGGGGTATTAAAATGTATCCACTCATAAGTGGTATAAAAGCGATGTTCATAATTTTAAAGGGGGAATATTTGCACTCATCCTTGATTGTCTTTACATTCATTCGTAATATGCTATTCTCGCAGCTATTAGTTTCTGACATTAAATATGTGGGTTGCGTTCGTTTACAAATTTTCATCTGACCATAATTTTTACATAGTTCTAAGATTGTTCTATCGGTAGGTACGTATGTAGCGTGCCCCTGTCCCATCAATAAGTATTCGTAGTCAGGAATTATGGCAAGGAAAACTGAACCAATTTGTTTGGGAATAGGAATTAAGTGTTTAATTTCATAGATTTCGGTTTCTGGGATAGGAATGTGGATGGAATAAACAAATCTATTCTTTGTGATAGCCACGTTCACTGTCGAGACGTCGACGATATGCTGGAAGTTTGTCTGTTTTAAAGGGATGGTGTATTTGACGTTGAACTTTTCTTCGAATTCTTTCATCTCCATTATCAGGATTGCTGGTGTTAGGAGCTGAGGATGGACTATTCCGTTTTTTCCGTCATTTATCGCATTTATCAGTAAGTTGATATCTTCACCCAATTCGTCAACTATCATCATGCAAATCGTCATTTGGTTTGAGATGGCTATATTTTTAGTATTTCTGTTTGTTCCGTTAACTATTTGATTGATGCGATTATTATTTTCTCGACTGTGTATTTCAAGTGTCTTAAAATCGGTAGAGGCTGAATTCAACAATACTTTTATAATCTTAGTTTGATTAGAAATACTTTGTGACATGACTTTGTTGTCATTGAACAGTTTATCTAGCTCTTCGTTGATATATTTCATATCGTTTTCACTTAGAGTACCAAAAAGTGTTTTCGATACATCGCCTATGAAGTTAAAAAACCCTCTTTTAGCTCGCGTCTTGCCCAGAAGTTGGTTTAAAAGATTTCTCTGATTGTTCAAACGCTGTATTCTTGATTTTATTAAATTCAGCTCAAATTGTTCTAAACAGTCATCACATTGATGTGACACGAATGCGAAAATGTGTTGCAATGATTCATATCGCTCGTCTATTTCGTTTGTCTCTACTCCCAGTATCATATTCCAGGTGTCATGATAGAGTTGAGCCTGCCCTAATTCTTCCGAGTAAATAGTTACCCCGGTTAGGTCAGTTGTGATGACCTCAGCCGATATGATCTTCAATATCCATAATAAGATTAAGGCCATCATCTGAAACATCATTGGTAATAGGGCATCAGTTGATTCGAATGTATTCTAGTTCGCTTGTCGTTAAACAGGATTGTGTAATTATTGTTCTCCTGTCTCTCTGTAATTACTGCTGGGCCTTTCCAGGAGGGAGAAAGTTTGTTCTCTGGATGGTTATTAATAAGCTTGACCAGGTCCCCAGGCTCGAAGATACCTTGTGGTATAGAGATTTTTGAATCCTGTAACTTTTTGTATTTGATTTTTTGTATCTCTATTTTTTCTTTTGCCTTTTGGAGATAGTGTTCATGCTTTCTTTTCCATAGATTAAGTAATTCCTCGTACCTGACATTTGGCGTGGTGCTTAACATCGAGGGCAAATTTGCATCTCTCCCAAAGGTCAGTTGAAAGGGCGAGTATCCGGTGCCTTCATGTTTCATAGTATTGTATGCCATACAAATTATTTTCAAAGTTTGATCCCATTCAGTGCTATGATCTTCGATGCTGGTTTTCAGTAAATTTTTAATGGTCGAGTGGGCTCTTTCGAGTGCTCCATTGCTTTGTGGATGATAAACTGTGGTTTTTATGTGCTCAATCCTGAATAGATTTTCAAAATTCTGTACCAGTTCAGATACAAAGTTTTGTCCCTGATCTGTTAAGATATTCTTTGGTGCTCCGAATAGATATATGTAGTGGTCGAATAACCCTTCTATAATGCTTTCAGATGCCGCATTCTTAAGAGGTATCAAGATTAAGTACTTTGTGAGCATATCTTGGATGCTGAGAATATATTCGTTTCCTGAAAGTGTCAAGGGTAAAGGTCCGAAAATGTCCATGGCTATTTTATCGTTGGGGTTGACAGGCGTGTCTGGAATAATTGCTGGGCATTGTCTTTTAATTCTAACCGTTTTTTGTAGTTGACGAACGGGACATCGTTTGATGTAGTGGATGATTTCTTGTTCCATATTTTTCCATTCTCCAAGAGTCCTAGCTCTTTCAATGGTTTTGTTCTCCCCAAAATGTTGTGCCGTAATAGATCCATGTGATTCCTTTATAATTTCCCATTTTTCTTCTTGAGTGAGCTCTGCTCGTGGTGTGTAGCAGGTGTGAAATTGCTGGTCTTCATGCTTTTGGCTCAAGAAGTTGAGATAGTCCCGGATCTTCACCTTTTCTAAAGGGGTAATTGTTGGATCTATGAAGTGGTAACGTGTAATTGTTAGTTTAGAGGCCATGGCCTCTCGGTTTATTCTATCCAATACCTCCAGCCATTTAGCCTCGTTAAATTGAGGTAGTTTATATTGAGATGTATCCTGGATTCCTTTCCTTTTTGTGGATATAGTGCGCCAGAGATTACCTCCGGCGTTAGGTTTAACATTTTCTCTGCTAGGCATTCTGTTTGTGATGTATTTTTTATATTCTCTTAACAAATTTTCTCTCCCATCCGTTAATCCTTCCTCATCTGAGATAAGTTGATCTGCATCCATGCGACGCCGAGGAAACTCTCTGGACGTACCGGCTGTTTCTTGTCCTGTTAATTCCTCTTCTCTTTCCACGTCCAGCTCAACTTCTTCTGCTGTATTTTGTAGAGAATCTTCTTCTTGTTGAACTGGAAATAGTCTAGATAGACAATCTGCAGCTTTATTTTCCTTTCCTTTTACGTGTTCGACAGTGTAAAGATATTCTTCCAAACGTAATCTCCACCGTAACAATCGTGGAGAAGGATCTTTCACGTTGTGTAGCCATATTAACGCCTGATGGTCCGTTTGGATTGTAAACTCTCTCCCAAGAAGGTACTGTCTTAACCTTTTGCATGCCCAAACTATCGCTAACAATTCCTTTTCCGTTGTATTATAATTGATCTCGGCTTTGTTTAACGTCCTTGATATGTAACAACAGGGATGACCGTTTTGGGATAATACTTTTCCTAGTCCGTGATTAGATGCGTCTGTCGTTAAAGTGAATTTCTCCTTGTAGTTTGGAAATCTCAAAACCGGTGCTGAGCATAATAGTTCTTTTATTTTGTCAAAGGATTCTTGACAATTCGTTGACCAGTCAAAAGGTGTCTCCTTTTGTGTTAGATTTGTAAGAGGCTTACAAATTTAAGAGAAATTTTTTATAAATTTTCTATAGTACCCTGCGAGTCCTAAAAAGCTCTGAACTTGGGTGACATTCTGTGGTGGTTTAAAATCTCGTACTGCCTGTATTTTTGCGGGGTTAGGTTTCACGCCGTCCTCAGTTAACAAATGTCCTAAATATTCGAGTTCTGGGCGTAAATACTCGCACTTGTCAGGTTGAAGTTTTAATCCTGTTTCTCTGAGTCTGTCAAATAGACTTACTAGGTTCTCGTTGTGTTCCTTCAAAGTTGAGCCGAATACGACAATGTCGTCAAGGTAAACAAAACATTTTTTTCCTACCAATCCTCTCAGGGCATTGTCCATCATCCTTTGGAAAGTAGCGGGAGCATTTTTGAGTCCAAAGGGCATTCTGTTGAATTCAAAATGACCTTCAGATGTCGAGAAAGCCGTGTATTTCATTGATGTTTCACTCACTGGGATTTGGTGAAACCCAGAGCTGAGGTCAAAGGCAGAAAAGAATTTTGCATCTCCTAATTGATCTAAAATGTCCTCGATGATGGGTAACGGATATGCATCTTGATCCGTGTCCTCATTTATCTTTCGAAAATCGATTACTATGCGCCATTTCTTCTTGCCAGACGCGTCTTCCTTTTTTGGCACCACCCAAATCGGCGAATTAAATGGTGAATTTGAATCTCGTATGACGCCTTTTCCTGTCAAGTCATGCATTTATGTTTTTATTTCTTCTTTGTGACATTGGGGAGGACGATAAGATTTAACATTTACTATCTTGCCGGTTTTCAAAATTATTTCATGTTCTACTAAATCGGTACATGGAAAAGGGTCTCCTTCAAGGTTAAAAATGTCACTGTATCCTGCTACCATTTTCCATAAATAAGGACGTTCTTTTTCTTCTATTTAGTCCAATCTCGTTTTCTTTAATAGATCTTGTATTCGTTTTGCCTGATTTCCTTCCGAACTAGTGACACTGACTCTACTTGTTTCTTTAATTTGATCGATTTTATCATACTCCAAACTGCTTGGTATTTTTAAGGGGCTTTTTCCATAATTATATAAGGGTACAACTAATTCTTGGTTCTCTATTTTGTACACGCCATCGGAAATTGAGTCGTGATTTTCTTTATAGACATCTTGATCCTTTTCTACAACTTTGATCCGAGTTATCTGTGCTGCGTTTCCCGAAACAAATGTTCCGTCCTCATAAAGGGGTAATGTTTTGTTATCAAGGTAAAGGAAATCTTTAGTTATTTAATACTTATCGAATGCATTAAAGAATTGTCGGCCGATGATACCTTCTTCTGGCAAGGGAAAATCATTATCAATTATGTGAAATAAATGCGACTTCCCTAAGTATGGTATTCTTACTGCTTGATAAGAATAATTAATATCTCTCCCCATGGCAAAACGTTTCCTCATCTCAAATGGTGTGCTTTCTATGGGTACTTCAGAGTGTTTAATGAGATTAATAGAGGCTCCTGAATCTATTAGTAATCTATAGGTGCGTCCATCAGAATGCTTTCCATGTATGGATTGCAATCGTCCGCTGATTGCAGAAACTCTGCAGATTCTTCGTAGCGTTCGATTTCGTCCTGTTCCTGTGGTGTTACTTCGTAACATTCTAATGGGCCTTGTAGATCTTCCATCTCCTGTATATTCCTGATTTCTGGCGGTCTTCTCTGAGATGTTCCATTGCGAAAACCCTGTTGCTTTGATTTCGCATAGCATTGTTTCTCCAAATGGCCCGGTTTCTTACAGAAGTTACAAGTCATTTGCATCCTTTGTTGTAAAGGTAGTCCGTGGTTCGGACTATCGGAGGGTTGATTTCGCATTTGCGGCTGTTGATTTCGGGCCGCAGGTACCGTTACGTTCCTCATAGGTAGTCTAAGAACATTTGGTTGTACTGGTCGAGGTGTTATTGAAACTTTCGTACGCGTACGTTCTCTGCACCACACTTCTGCTTCCAGAGCTTCCTGTAAAGCTTGGTTCAAACTTTTGGGTTTTAAGGGTCGCACTTGATGGCTAATGTCATCGCGTAAGTTCATAACGTACCTCTTCGTGGCAGATTTTTCCTCCATTTGAAGAGCTAATTTCCGCTCTATTCCGGACGAATATTCCGATTGAATTGTATAAATCAATTCATTATACGCACTTCTAAATCTTTGATTAAAAAACTGTACCGAATCATGATTTTGCCTGATAGTTTCGAGTTTACTACGACACGTTTCCAGAGTGGTTGTAGTGGCTAAATTTGTTTTTAAAGCGCTGTACAGATCATCGTAGCTACTTATAGGGTAGTGCCGGATTGCCCTCTTAGCACTTCCAATTATTTTCTCCGTTAAAATGTAGTCCAGTAGTAAACTAGGTTGGGAACATCTTAGCCTCGCGCGTGTCACGGTCTTAATGAAATCGTGTACGCCAACATCATCTTGGCCGTTTAAAACCTCGACCGTGCGGATGATTTCTTTGGCCTGAGAAGGCGGTTCAACGTTTTCCATTCGGTGCATCGCTGGTAGCAATGGGTTGTTTCTCGGGAAAGTGCGATGAGCGGGTGCTGGCAGCCGGTTATTATGCTGTGAGAAGGAATTTGGGACCTGAACACATTGCTGGTCAATGACCTGCGCGGAGAAACTTTGGGGCTGTTCACCTATTCTGCTAGATCTCACAGTTTCACGTGGGGATGCCGGCTGTTGGCTAGTACACTGAATGACGGGATTTGGGGGGCTGAAGTCGAACACGCGGCTCTGGGTAAGTGTTAGACCACTGGGGGACGGAATGTATTGGCCGAACACTTTGAAACTGGTCACTGCACTGTGTGAAAGAATTTGGGGAAACGCCGGGCGAGATGGGTCTCTCCGGGGGGACGGGATGTATAGGCCGAACACTTTGAAACTGATCACTAAACTGTGCGGAGGAATTTGGGGGAACGCCGGGCGAGATGAGTCTCTCTGGACCGCCTGATGTTTGGTCGCGATCGTGCATTTCTTCGTCTGGCGACGATTCCTTTTCGGACGACTCGGAGTGCTGTGGCGACAATGCTTCCTTTTCAGACGACTTGGAATGCTGTGGCTGGTCGTTCGATTCATCCTCCGTGACCAAGGCATTGCTAAACTGCGCGAGACTTCTAATTTCGCCCGCTCGCTTCAGGTTTTCTTCGTTCAAAGTCGTGAGGCTAGTTTCGAAACTGTCCTGTTTCTCAACGATTATTTGAAGTTGGTTCAGGATCAGTGTTAGAACATCCTGATCTTGTTTTGACGAATTCTCCGAAGTCATAGTGGGAGCGGTCGTACAGGGCTCAGAGATGGAGCTATCAGAATCTGTGGAAGTGTCTGTATGTGTGGGATAGTGTGTACTTAAATTTTTCCTATAGGCGTGGAAAGCCAGTTTTAAACCTGATAGCGAGTGTCGGGTGTAAGTGTCGCGAACGCGTAACAATATGATATTTTATATTGATTTTAAGCACTACACTTGCGTGATTTCATTACATCTCATTACAAAAGTATAACAACGTCTGAGCACAAATTTTCTATCTCATTTTCTAAAAACTCGCTTACTTTTTCTTTGTTGAAATTCTGCTTCCTGGTTGTCGGGCTGCACCGTAGTAACAGTCCGGAGTCCTGGATTTATCCCTCAATATTAACCTCCGTAGAGATTTCGTTGCCACTACTGCAAATTCTGCTTCCTGGTTGTCGGGCTGCACCGTAGTAACAGTCCGGAGTTCCTCGATTTTAACCACCGTAGTGATTTCCGCTTTCCAGATTGTCTTCCAAAGATAGGGTCGTTTGATCTCTAAATTGCTCCGTAGAGACAAGATCGTGTACTCCTATCCTGGCAGGATCGCCAATTTTGTAACGGGTCAGAAGAATCACTTTAAATACTTTTTATTGTGCCTGAACTATATCGCAGGACTTCTTTATTGTAAGAGATCTTTGTCGGTCAGGGGTACCAAACGGACTAACTGCCCCGCACAAGGGATGCAGTGGCAACGGGCCCTTGCTCCTGGGACTCGAAGAGTGGGGAGGATAGAAGATCCTTTGACATTCCTGTTACACTAAACTGTGACCCAAGACAGATTTATGTGTAAACATCTTCGGTGAACGTTGAATGAAATTGAAATCTTACATAAAGCAAATAAGACGATTCTGAATCTGTTTATAATTAAATAATTAATAGATTTTTACGTTAAAAATTGAACTTTTTCAATTTGAATGTCCTACGTAATTAGTTAAATGTATGCATCCGATTGAAACTTCCAAATCTTTTTTTAATTTTCAAAAACATTTTAATTAATATATTCATAATTTTAAAGTTTTCATTGTTTCATTTTTTTTTCATTTTTCATTTGTCAACAGAAATTGTACAGAAATTTAATGTGAATTCAACTTTAGGCACCAAAGAAATCTGGTGAGTGAAAAAAGGAATCTAGCCAACAACCGAATAGATTTGAAAATTTTCAACTTTTATTTGAAATTATTATTTTCCGCTTATAAAAGATTCTAGGTTCAAAATGTTACAAATATAACATTCTGGTTTTTGAATATTAATGGTCAGGGAAAATGAAAAGGTGGTTAGGGAAAAATTAGAGAATTTTTAAAATTATGTTTTGCGGTAATCCTGATATAACATTCTTCTGAGTAATTTGTTTGCTTTGTATTTATATTTCTTCTTTTGCAGTGGCTTCTTCCTGAAAATGATCTTTTTAGTTGTAAATTTTATTATTTGTTCGAAAATGCAACAGTTTTGTTCAAAAATTAATCTTTTTGCTTGAAAATTCCACTATTTCGTAGAAAATTTACTTTTTGACAGAAATTCATATTTTGGTGTTGAAAAATAAATTTAGATGTTTTTTGGATAAAAATCCAACTATTTTTTGGAAAAATGTATATTTTTTATTAAAAAATTCATATATCTGAGTAGAAAATTAATCTTTTTTTGATAAGAATGCAATTGTTTGGTTGAAAATTCAACTATTTCGTAGAAAATTTATCTTTTGAGAAAAAGTCACATTTTGTGTAGAAAAATTAATTTAAATATTTTTTCGATGAAAATTCAACTATTTTTTTTAATATTTGTCTTTCTGATTTGAAAAGTCATCTGTTTTAGAAGAAAATTGATCTTTCTTCGCTGAAAATGCAACTGTTCGATTAAAAATTAAATAATTGTTTTAAAAAGGCATTCTTTTTGTATGAAAAATCAACTGTTATTATCAAAAATTCGTCTTTTTGGGTTGAAAATTCAAATACCTTCGTAGAAAATTTACTTCTTATTTGAACTGTTTTTTTTTTAAATTTTTTTTTTGAATCACTTTGTTAAAAAATAATTTTTTCGTTGAAGATTCATATTTTTATTTGAAAATTCATCTTTTTAGTTAAAGTTTGACGATTTAGTTGAGAACTGATTTTTTATAATTGAAAATTTAACTGCGTGTGTAAAAGTTAAACTATTCTGTTGAATTTGTTTTTAATGAAGCTTTACCTCTGTGGTTAAAAATTTAACTATTTTGTTGAAAATTAATTTTTTTGCTGAAAATTCCTATTTTTGCTGGTTGAAAATTCAATGTTTCTACAGAAAATTCGTCTTTTGGCTTTCAGGATCAACAATTCAGGTGAAATTTTTTTTCTTTCATCACAGAGAAATCTTTTTATTTGTTGAAAATTCGTCTTTTTGATTTTGAAATTAATTTTTTTTCAATTACATTTCATCCTTCTAGGTTGAACTATCAACTATTAAACTTGTTTGTTACGAATTTTCTTTTAAGGTTGAAAATTGAACTATTCCTTTGAAAATTCAATTGTTTTGTAGAGAATTTAATAATTTTTTTAGAAAATTTAAGTATTTTATTAAGAAGTCATCTCTTATCGTAGAAAAGTCAGGAAAAAGACCATAGTGCCCAGGTCTAATGTTTGTGGATGATTCAAACAAGTGTATTTAGATTATTGAATTTCCACACGAAGGAAAAAGAAATAATTCAAAATTTTGTATATATTTCTAAAATTGCTATTTTTAGTGCATTCTTCACGCAAACATCTTTTAAATAAAAATTATTCTTTCTTAATATAAATTGAAACAAAATTTCAGTTAGCTGATTATCATTTTTCTTCATTTCATTATTTTTTTGAATAATTCTCTGAATTTTTAATACTTTTTCAATCTCATTATAAATAAAAATGTTTTAAAATATATTTGTTTCAATTTTTCACTAATAACATTTATTTCTTTAGAAATTCTCAACGCCTGCTAAATAGGCGTACCTTCTGGTATCTTGAAGGCCCCCGGCCTCGGTCGGTGGGTTTTTACTACCAACGTACAAATAAAAAAACTGATTTAAAAGTTACCTTACCATACGTTCAAGGTCTTTCTGAAAGGTTAAGGAGATCCTTAAAAAAATTTAATATAAACCTTTTTTTCAAAAATAACCACACTTTAGAAAAATTGTTGAGTAACAAAAAAGATTCTGAAACAATAGAAAATCTGTCTGGTGTGGTTTATTTAATAAAATGCACTGGACGTAATAAACACTACATAGGTGAAACTAGCAGGAGATTGAAAAGTAGAATTTATGAACATAAAAGAGATTGTAGAATTGGTAATTTAAACACAGGTTTGTCACAACATTCATGGGAATTTAATCATGTTTTTGATTTTGTTAATGTTAAAATCTTGGCTAGAGAAAATAATACTTTTAAAAGACGTGTTATTGAATCAATTTTTATTAATAAACATATCAAAACTTCAATAAATTTAAAAACTGAAATATTGAATATAAACCAAATTTATCAAAGCATTTTACATTAACTTTTTTTTTTTCTTTATAAAAAATTCTTTTTACTTAATCTAATTTTCATTCAATTTTACTCTCAAGCTTTGGCGGGCCTTTTCATCAGAGGTTTATTAAAGTTTTCACCTCTATAATTACGACTTTTCATAACAGTCAGTTTTGTATCGTCCGTCTGTAAAC
>CAKNXH010053409.1:0-17301 GCA_932178445.1 Andricus quercusramuli | reverse complement strand
TTTTAATTTTTAATTTTTAATTTTTAATTTTTAATTTTTAATTTTTAATTTTTAATTTTTAATTTTTAATTTTTAATTTTTAATTTTTAATTTTTAATTTTTAATTTTTAATTTTTAATTTTTGTTAAAACCAATATCCTTTTTACGACACTAATTATGCGACCTTCACGCTCATAAATATTATATTAGTTTATTAAATTATAGATATTCGTATCGACTCTTGAAAAAGACCCGCAGTGTTGGTCGAAACGTTGAGAATTTCTAAAGAAATAAATGTTTTATACATGTTATTTCGGATGATTTCATTTTTTGACTTTATAATTGACCGTAAGACCGAACAAATTTGCTGAAATCAGCTGAAATACTTCTTGAAAATTAAAACGGTCGAAGAAAGGAAAAACAGTTTTGGATCTACTGCATCTACAATTGTTTTGTATATTTGATTATTCACTAATGAATGCAAAATGAGATTAAGCAATCTCTTTTTTGAAAAAAAGTGATATATGCTGTTGCGGCTTCCGTTTCCAGCGCTAATAGTGAAAAGGTTTAGTGAGCGGAGTGTTGAGAGGCGGCGGACGAAAGTGATTGAGTGGAAGGGTTGAGCAGGGCAGACAAAGGACAAAAAAGAGAAAAAGAGGTGAGTGTGTGATTTTTGAGGTTAGAATCGGAGTCGGATTTATACTGGTGGTTTGCGAGGTGGGAGCAGACCAGGTGTGTGGGAGTTTGGTAGTGAACGTGCACGGGATATAGGATATAAACGGTGAGGTAAGGTGAGGGTGAAAACAGCAATTACGGTGTTTTTAAACAGAAAATAGGGTGAATGAGAAAGGAGGGGTGAGGGGCAGAGGGTGAAGGAAGCGAGATGGTTAAAGGCAGCACGTGACAGCTTAGCTTAGTAGGTAAGTGGTAAAATCGTAGGGTAAGATGCCGGTAACTAGAAGTCCAGCACGAAATAACAACGCACGAGGGCACCACGAGTCGGGAAATGAATCTGAAGATGGGAGATCGAGTTCGGAGCCGAGCAGAGCGTAGGGCGAAGGGAAGGGGGCGGGTGAGATAAGCAGCGACGAGGGAGAGAGGTTCGTGATACCAAGTAAAGGCGGGGAGGGAGGAGCGGCAGAATTCGCGCGGCAGAGAGGAATCAGCCGTAGGAGTAAGGGCAGACCGACGAACCGTGAAAGACTCGCTAGCACGAGTGACACGGGATCTAGAGAATTCCTAGAAAGGTGGCAGTCAAAGAGTGCAAAGACAGATTTAGAAATTGAGAAATCAGAGGATAGCAAGAGGGATAGAGAAGAAAGGAAAGAAGAGGGGGTGGAGGATAAGCTCACAAAGAGAAGCAAAATAAAGACACCGACAGAGAGTCCCAAGGTAGGAGGGGATAATATAATAGAAAATCTAATAAGGGAACGAAGATATGAAATGAATAGAGGGATAGAAGAGGTGAAGAAATAGGGGAGGGGTACGGAGGGGATGATACTGAAAGTAAAAGAGAAGTGGGAGGAGCGGGAAACTTGCTGGACAGAAGAAAAATAAAAAGTATGGAGTAAACTAGAAAAGATGGAGAATATACAGATAATCAGTAAAGAGGAAAGGGTAAAGAAAATAAGGTAGTTGCAAGAGAGAGTGCGTAACTTAGAATGCAGATCTGAATGCGAAAATAATCGTGAGGGCCAGGGGAGAGGGGAGGAGAAATAAGGGGAGGGGAACTTAAAAGAGGAAAATGAGAGAATGAGATATAGATTCCTAGGACTAGAGAGGAAGATGGAGGGGGAGAAAAGAGAAAAGAAAAAGAGAAACGTAGTGATCAAGAAAATGCAAGTGGAAAGCGAGACGGAAAGGGAAGAGGTAGAGAACCTTATGAGAGACATAGGGGCAAATGTCAGGGTGGAGGAAATGAAGGAGGTGGGCAGTAAGCTAGAAGGAAAATGTAGGGTCTACGTCGTCAAACAGGGAAGTGATGTAGACAAGAAAGAGGTGATGATGACAAAGAAGGAGCTCAGGGGAAGAAAGGAAAGAATTGATGAAGGTATGACATAGAAGGAGAGAAAGATAAGATGAGTAATTGAAGAAAGAGCATGGGAGGAGAGAAGAAGAGGGAGTAGGGTAAGAATAGGGAGAGACAGACTGTGGATAAATGAGACAGTTTGGATATGGGATGAAGAAAGGGAGGGCTTAAAAGCAGGAGAATGGTCACAGGGTAGAAGGGGAGAAGAAGGGAGTAAGAACGAGGAGGAAGTGATGGGGTTTGCAGAAGAAACGAGGAAATGAAAGAGAGGAAAAGGGGAAGAGTGGGTGAAAAGGGGATAAAAGTAGCGTTCTGGAATATGTCAGGTTTGAAGAATTAGGACATACGTTTCTGGGAGGAGCTAAATAAATGGGACGTAATAATGATGAGCGAAACGTGGGTAAATAAGAAGGAATGGAAGGTTCTTCAAAGGAATGTACCAAAAGCCTACATTTGGACAATGGAGGAAGCAAGAAAGGAACATGAGAGGGGAAGGAGAATGGGAGGCATGGTGTCAGGGGTGAGGAAAGAATTGGTAATCAAACGGAAAGAAGGACATAATGAGCCAGATATGGAGGGTACTATAGACAGGAGAATAAAAGTGAGGAGAGTAAAAGTGGACGTGGTGTGCGTGTACAGAAGAAGAGGAGAAGAGGATGCGTGGAAAATAATAAAAAAATGGATGGAGGAAAAAAAGGAAGAGCTAGTGTTGATGGGGGGTGATATAAACGCATGGACAGGGGAATGGGGGGGAGGCGTGTTTGATGAGGAGAATGAAACATTTATCAAAAAGCCGAAACACCGAGAAGTAGACAGAGAAGGCAAAATACTCTTGAATATAGTCGGAGAGGCGGGATGGTTCATATGTGACGGAAATATAAGAGGAGATTAAGAGGGGGAGTTGACGCACGTAGGAAAGGGAGAAACAGTGATTGATTACATCCTGCCCGAAGAAAGGATAAGCAAGATCATAGATAAAATGGAAGTTAGAAATGAGATAGGTTCTGAACATTTCCTGGTAATTGCGACTCTAAAAAGCGAAGGAGGAAAAAGAGGTAGAAGAGAAAGTCATAGGGTGACAGTGGATAATGCTAAGATGGGTAGATGGAGAATGGGACTGAAGCAAATACACAGAAGGAAGATGTGGACAGGTTGGTAGCAAAGTTAAGGGAAAGAATAGAGGTGATAAAGAGAGAGGTAAGGCCGCAAGAGGTGCAGGACGGGAAAAAGAAAGGATGGTGGGATGAAGAGTGTAGGGAGAGTGAGGAAAATTTGAAAGAGTATTTAAAAAGATGGAGAAAGGGAGAGTTGGAGAAAAAGAATACAATAAAAGGAAAAAAGTGCATGAGAAGTTATTGGACGGAAAGAGACAGAAGGCAAAAAACAGATATAAGGAAGAGGTAGAGAAAGCGGTAAGGAAAGGTAGGGAGTGGGAAATAATGAACAGGGAAAGAGGAAGAAGGAAAGGTATAAATGAAGAAATTGAGATGAGTGAATCGTCAGAGTATTTTAAGAAGCAGTTAGGAGGAATAGAGAATATGGTAAGATGAGAAGGCACGAAAAGAGTAGAGGAGGAGGAGGAGGATGCAGAAAAAAGAGATAAGTAGAGAGGAGGTAAAGGCGGTGATTAAAAAGCTCAAAAAAGATAAGGCTACAGGAGAGGATGGCATAGAACACGAGGCTCTGAAATATGGAGGAGAGGGGGTGCAGGAAGGGATATGGAGAATATGCAATAAGGTGTGGAAGGAAGAAGGGTGGCCAAAAGAATGGAGGACGGGTTTGGTAGTACGAATAATCAAGAGAGGAGAGGGTAAAAAGACAGAGGAATCACACTTATGTCGGCAGGAAATAAAATTTATGTAGAAATAATAAAGAAAAGGCTAGAAAGACAGGTAGAGGAAAAAGGGATTATACCGCATAACCAGACGGGATACAGAAAAGGGACGGGAACAATCGACAATGTTTTCGTACTTAACTACCCGGTGAGCAGAAATTTGGGAAGGAAGAAGGGAAAGTTGATAGCACTGTTTGTGGATTTCAAGGCAGCGTTTGATTCGATAAATAGGAAGGTGCTCTGGGAAACCCTAGAAGAGAGGGGAGTGGACAAAGGGTTAAGAGAAAGGATCAAGGAAATGTTCGTGGAAACCAGAGCGAGGGTGAGAGTAGGAACACAGAAAGAAGAGCCGTTCTGGACGGGAAGAGGAGTCGGGCAAGGTTGTCCACTCAGTCCGCTTTTATTTAGTATCCTGTTGTCAGACCTAGAAGAAAAGTTAGAAAGGAAGGGTAAGGGAGGCGCGATCCTGGGTAATAGTAAAATATACTCTCTCGCGTATGCGGAAGATACAGTTTTGTTAGCGGAAGAGGAAGGAGAATTGAAGCTAATGATGAGAGTTTTCGAAGACTACGTGAGAGAGAAGGATCTAACGGTAAATGTAGGAAAAACCAAAATAGTTTATTTCAGAAATAGGAAAAGTAAAATAGAATATGAATGGAAGATTAGTGGCAAGATTGTAGAACTAGTCGAGGAGTTCTGCTACCTAGGTTATTGGTTCGAATCTGAGGGAGGAAGTAAGTTGCAGGTAAAAAAGAGGCTTCAGAGTGCAAGTAAAATAATGGGACAAGTGTGGGGTATATGTAAGAGAAGATTCAAGGATGACTGGAAGACGAGAGTTTGGATGTTTGACGTGTTAGTGTGGTCAGTAATGAGCTATGGAGTAGAGATTTGGAGATGGAGGGAATACAAAGGGATAGAAAGTGCACATAAAAGGTTCTTGAGATGTGTAATGGGAGTGAGTTGGAGTTGTCCAGGATAAATGTTGAGAGAAGAACTAAGTACAGAGAAAATGGTAATAACGCAACTAAAAAGAGCGTGGAATTTCGAAGAGAAGCTAAAAAGGGGGGAGGGGAGTAATATAGCGCAAGCATGTCTGAGAGAAATACAAATTAGAGTGGAGAGGAGCAACATGGAGCGATCGAAATGGGAGGAGGGCAGAATGCAGATGAAAAGAAAATGTGGCTTAGTCGAGGCAGATAGAGAGTGGCAGCAGGTAGAGCAGGACATGATAGTAGAACAGAAAGAAGACAGATGGGATAAAATCGTGAGGTTAAGATATAATAGATGGTATAAGGTAGTTAGGGGTGAAACAGAGCCAGAATATGTGAAAAAGGTAAAAAAGGAGAGCAAATGGAACCGAGTGATCAGGTTCAGAATGGGTGAAGGGATGAGGGAACGCAGATATGGGGAGAATGATGAAGGGAGAGCATGCAGAGTGTGTGGGTATGAACTGGAGACATGGAAGCACGTGTTAGAGAGATGCACAGGGAATGAAACGGGAGGAAACGAAAGCCCCTGGAGGCACGATTAATAGCATAGGATAGGCATAGTTGTAAAGTAGAATTAAGACGTTGAATTTGTAGTAGTAAGGTAATATTAAGTAGCCAGTAAGCTATTTTTGTAAACGATTTAAAGGGAACGGAACCCTCGAACCCGTAAAAGGGAGAGTAAATAAACATACATGTGCTGTTGTGTATATGTGTATGTGAGTGTACACGTATAGTTATTATTTTTATTCGCAAGTATTATGTTTTTCAATTTTTTCCATTAGCATAAGAATATATTACTGATACCTGGTAGTTTCCTATAAATAATCCCTGATAAGGGGATCTAAATTGATCCCGAAACATGTTGGTTCCCTCGTAGTATAAAAACGACGGAAAAAGGAAAAAGTGAGAGGGGGTTTTCGGTTGACTTTTTCCCTTTTTTCCTTCTTTTTTCATTATGTTATTTTTGTCTCTAATGCACCGAAAAGTGAGGTAGTTTAGAGGTCTATTTTTTAATATTGAATCTTTTTCATGCTCATTTTGCATACAATTATTCATGATAAGATAGATTTCCGTTCGATCCTAATTCAAAAATCTTGGAAATTTGAAGAGCATCATGAAGTCAGCGAAAAGATATTCTTAGTTAATTCTGTAAAAAATTCACCCTTTTCGTTGAAACATAGCCAAATTCTGACTTTTTTATGAATTAATAGTTCTTGTAAATGTACAAAACAACATAGAAAAGAGTATCGGAAAGACAATCTTAGTTGACTACCTAAACAAATTGTGTCTATTCCTTGAAAAATACCCAAAGTCTGGATATGTTTATGAAAAATATTTAAATAATGAATAATTATTGTGAATGAGCGAAGTAATGTACGAAATTCTTATTTGAAAATAGAGAAACTCAGAATATGTTAAGGAAAATTGTTTAAATGATCAATAATTATTATAAATTTGCGAAGTTAATTCTGTAAAAAAATGTAGCCTATTGGTTGATAAATAACCAAATTCTGAATTTTTTCATGTAAATCATGCAAATGTGAAAAACATTGTTAGTTGACTACGTAAACAAATTGTGTCCATTTCTGGAAAAATACCAAAACTCTGAATATGTTTATGAGAATTGTTTAAATAAATCATAATAATTGCAAATGTGCATGGTAATGTAGGAAAGTCTTATTGGAAATATGCAGTTTCTTGCTTCCATAAGCAAATTGAGCCTATCAGTTGCAAAACAGCTAAACACTCAATTTTTTCATAAAAATAGTTTATATAATTAATGATACTTGAGAATTTACGAAGAATCACAGAAAAAAGTCATCGGAAAGATATGCTTCGTTAATTCTATACAAAGAAAATGTAGCTTTTTCGTTGACAAATAGCTAAACTCTGAATTGGTTTATGAATATTATTCAAGTAATTATTAATTATTGTATATTTGGAAAGTATTGTAGAAATATTGATGCACTAAACTAATTGATCCTAGTCGTTGGAAAATGGCCAAGTTCTTGATTTCTTTATGGAAATTGTTTAAATAATTGATAATGGAAATTCGCAAAGCATCATATAAACAAAGTCATCGGAATGACATCCTTTGATAATTCTGTAAAAAAATGTAGCCTATTTGTTAAAACATATCCAAATTCTCAATTTTTTGATGGAAACGGTTTAAATGATTATTAATTTTCACAAATTTACAAAGCAACATCGAAAATATTCATCAGAAAGACTTTTCATAGCATCATAGAAAAAATTAATCGGAAAGATATTCTTGGTTAATTGTATAACAAAAAATCAGCCTGTTTGCTGAAAATAGATAAAATATGGATCTGTAAAGTAACCTAGAAGAAGAGTCTTTGGAAAGACATACCTATTTGAATCCGTGAAATAAATGTTGCCTATTCCTTGTCACAGTTGGAGGCAATCAAACTCCAAATGGAAGTCAAAAACAGCCAGATATCAGTCGACGAATGTTCCGAAACTGACAGCGTTAAGGATGACTCGACATCTAAGAAAAAGGAAGAAAAGTCCACAGACACTGGGAAAACATCTTCGGCAATTGACGTTAACATTAATACAGCTAACGTCCCCCAACTGGTACAACTTAGCCAGGAGGCTAAGTCACTGCTTCAGGAAATAAAGAATCTCCCACCACCAAAATTGAAGTTGACGAAACCAGTCAGGATGACTACAGCTCAGGTCTACGCTGAGAATCTCAGACGAAACCGAATTGCAAGTGGAACCTCTCTAACCCATGATGTAAAAACCACTGATGACACCACGGCAATCACAGCACCATCAGTGATGGTAAAACCACTACCTCTCGATGATCTACCATCTTTTGAAGACGTTTTGAACGAATTGGGAGTCCTAAACCTCGTTAACCCAAAGGGAACCGCTCAACCTGTCTACATGACGGATTGCCGCATAGTTAGTCAATCCTTGTTAAAGGACATAATAATGAAGCGGGCCGAGGGTCTCGTCAGAAGGATGAAGGGCACGAAAGTCAACCGAGGAACACACACCTTCGTATCCAGTGTCGGAAAGCAACACATCACTGGATGTGTAAACTGCCGTTCGAAAATTCACAATTACAAGGATTGTAAAATGCCATATCGACCGGGTTTCTGTCAAGTGTGTAAGGCGGCCGGATTTGGCACCAAAGATTGCATTTATCCTCATGGAATAGAACACTAGCAGGCCCTCGGACGATGCCCTGGCTGCTCGAGAGATCTGTCGCTTTACTGTCCGGAATGTCCGGACTGTAACATCCGACACCAAGGCATTGTCGATTGGTTAAGATTAAACTACGTACCTGGCCTGCTTGGATGATCCCATCTGATCACCAATACATGGTTGGTTCAGGGGAAGAAGAACTAAAGAGGAAGGTGAAGGCTAAATTTGACGATCAACAGGATTACCCTAATAGATTGAGAAGATTCTTAATCAGAGAAAATGCTCTCCAGGCCGTGACGAAACCAGCAAATCCAAATGCACAAAGCGCGAGGCAACTGTCAGAAGAAAAACGGAAACTTGCAGTTAAAGCCTTAACTTCACCATTCGTCAAGAAAAGTCTCGACGAAGTAATGATGGAAAGACAAGAGCTTGCAGATGATCAGATCAGAGTCATCATCCCTACAAAGTATAAAAAATCGCCAAAGTAATCTACTAAATCCAAGTTCGCAAATTTAACTTTTGAAGGTTAATTTTGTTCTATTCTAGGATAGTAGTCGCTATCGTTACCATGCGAGCGCCTTGTCAGTTTTAATTTTCCGTATGCATGGTTAGTGAAACTTTTGTCTCCAACTAAATAAGTATCTTAAGCTGTAAAACTTTTATTTTGGGACTAGTATTCATTCGTTATATGACAAACTCGATTAAGGACTGGATCGTTACCAGTCCCACTTAGGTATAAGTTTTTGTACAATTTCTCAATTATATATTAAATTGCGTGACTAAGATTGTTCATGATACATGATGAATTTTCAGGAACATGTTATGTTTATTCCATTCAATTTGTATAAGCATATTACAGTTCATTATGTAAGTCACAAAATTTTGAAAGCTTGTTTCAATTTAATATTTCAGATAGAGTTACAGATGTCACAGGTAAAAAATCTAATTTTTGTAAAGTAGCCAAATGGCAATAATGGCCTATTTTATGAGATAAATTATCAAATTTCGACCCTGACGTTACGGTTTGGAAGGGAAGAGTGTGGCAGTAAAATTAAGATTGTCGTAAACGTCAAGGTTAGAATTGTCGTATCGGAAATCAATAATTAATTTTCTTCGTAGTTTAAGATTTTAATTAAGTAACCCTGTGAAAAAAAAACATAATTAGGATTTATTCATATTTGGAATTGTCAATAAAGACGGAATCTGACACACCAACAACATGCGAAGTGTTAGACATGCGCAGTGTGGTTGACCACGAAAATTCGGCTGGAGGGCGGTCCCCTCGGCACTCTTCGTCTGACTCTAGCGAGCGAGCGTGTTTTCGTCGTTTAGTTTGACAAACAAAAGAGTCGGTTTCCGAGACAGAATTCGTATTATAAGAGACAATAAACCGCAGTCGACAAGTATCAGTCAAAAATTAATAAGGACTTAAAATTTATTGGAATTGAGGAATTCAAATACATTACTCGACAAATATGTAAGTACACTGTACCTGTCTGCAAATTTCTTTCTTTAAATTAAACATTTTCCTGGAAAGTCTATCGCATTCCTTGATTGTGCCGCCTGACTACCTTCTCCGCTATTATTATGAGTCTCATCGCTTAAAATGGATACACGTTATTTATTCTTTGCTAGTCGTAAGTTAACTGGCTGGCATCCAGCATTATTGAAAATACGTACTTTGAGCCCTGACAGCTTCGACCCAAGCCGCGTGAGGTGGAACAATTTGATTTCAAAGACAAATTAAAAATAAAACAAATTTTCCTGTCTCAGCAACGTGCCGTAGAAAAGAGTTATTGGAAATACATTATTGGTGGTCCCGTAAAAAAAGAGAGCTCATTCATTGAAAAATGGCCGAACTCTTAACTTGTTGGAAATATCAATGATTATCGTAAATTTGCAAAGCTACATAGAAAAAGTAATCGGAAAGATATTCTTAGTAAATACTGCAAACAAAATTGAGTCTATTAGTTGAAAAATAGCCAAGCTCTGAATTTTTTATGAAAATTAATTAAATTGTTAATAATTATTGTAAATTTACGAATCAACATATATAAGAATCATCGGAAAGATATTCTTAGTTGATTCCATAAACAAATTGTGCCTATTCTTTGAAAAATAGCTAGACTCTGAATAGGTTTTTGAAAATTGTTGAAATAATTAATAATTGTTGCATATTTAGAAAGTTTCGTAGAAAATACTAATTCGAATTGCATTCTTTCTTGATACCCTGAACTAATTTATCATATTCATTGAAAAAAGGCCAAGCTCATAATTTATTCTTGAAAATTCTTTGAATAATTAATCATTCTTTTAAATTTGCAAAGCATCATACAAAAAAGTCATCGGAATGATACCCGTAGTTGATTCTGCAAAAAAATGTAGCCTATTTGGTAAAAAATAGCCAAGCTCTGAATTTTGTTATGAAAATTCTTTATATTATTATTATTGATTCTTGTAAATTCACAAAGCAAAATAAAAAAGAATCATCAGAAAGGCTTTTCATAGCACTATAGAAAAAAAAGTAATCGGAAAGATATTCTTGGTTATTCTATCAAAAAAATGTGGCCTATTCGTTGAAAATAGCCCAAATCTAAATTTGTGAAGAAACATAGAAGAAGAGTCTGCGGAAAGACATAGTTAGTTGACTACGTAAGCAAGTTGTGCCTACTGCTTGAAAAATAGCTAAACTCTGGATATGTTGATAAACAGTTTTATTCGAAAAACATTTTTTATTGATTCCGTAAACAAATTTAGCCTACTCGTTGAAAAACGGTCAAACTCTTAATTTGTTTATCGAGATTGTTTCAATAATAATCAATTCCTTGAAATTTGCAGAGCATTATAGAAAAATGTCATCGGAAAGATATTCTTATCTAATTCTATAAAAAATTGAGCTTATTCGTTGAAAATTGCCAAATGCTTAATTTTTCAATCGAAATTGTCTAAATGATTAATAATTCTTGTGAATTCACAAAAAACAGTAAAAAGTCCTCGAAAAGACAATCTTACTTGACTCTGTGAGCAAATTATTATGAATGTGTTTATGAAAATTGTTTAAATAATAAATAATTACTGTAAGTTTTCAAAGTATCATACATAGAAAAGAGTTATTTGGAAAACATTCTGCATTGATTTCGTAAACAAATTGAGCCTATTCTTCAAAAAAAGTCAAACTCTTGATTCGTTTATTAAAATTGTTTAAAGAATGATTCATTCTTTGAAATTTACAGAGCATTAGAGCAAAAAGTCACCGGAAAGATATTCTCATCTAATTCTGTAAAAAATTGAGCCTATTGAGGAAACTCTAAGTTTTTTAATTAACATTGTTTAAATAATGGAAAATTATTGTAAATTTACGAAGCAACATAGATAGCAGTTATCGGAAAGATATTCTTAGTTGAATTCGTGAACAAATTGAGCGTATTCGTTGAAAAACAACCAAACTCGGAATATGTATATAAAAATTGTTAAAATAATTAACAATTCTTGTGAATTTGCAAAGTGACATAAGAAAGACCATTTTTATAATATTCTTTTTGGTTCTGTGAACCAATTGAGCGAATTCATTAGAAATGATATGACAAATAATAATTCTTGTAAATTTACAAAGCAGCATATAAAATAGACATCGAAAAGACATTCCTAGTTGTCGCCGTGAACAAATTCTGGCTATTCCTTGAAAAAACACGAACTCTGAATATGTTTAGGAAAATTGTTAAAATAATTAATAATTATTGTACATTTGCAAAGTATCGTAGAAAAGATTTATTGGGAATACATTCTTACTTGATTCCCTAAACTAATTGATCCTATTCGTTTAAAAATGAACAGGCTCTTAATTTGGTTATGAAAATTGTTTTAATAATTAGTCATTCTTGAACATTTGCAAATCACCATACAAAAAAGTCATTGTAAAGAATGGTAAAAAATTGAGCCTATTCATTGAAGAATAGCCAAACTCTTCATTTTTTATTCAAAATTGTTTAAGTGATCAATAATTCTTGTGACTCCATAAACCAACATAGAAAAGAGTTATCGGAAAGATATTCTTCGTTGACTTCGTAAAGAAATTGTGCCTATTCCTTGAAAAAGATTCAAAATCTGAATATGTTTATAAAAATTGTTTAAATAATCAATAATTATTGTATATTTGCAAAGTCTCGTAGAAAGAGTTATTGGAAATACATTCTTGATAATTCCGTAAACAAATCGAGCCCATTCGTTAAAAAATGGCCAATCTCTTAATTTTTTAATCGGAATTGTTTAAATAATCAGGAAATTTTGAGAATTTACGAAACATCCTAGAAAAAAGTCATCAAAAAGATATTCTTAATTGACATCGTTTACTTTAAAGATATATGAGCCAAGGATGGGAATATTTTTTGAATTTTCTAAACTTCTTTAAATTCTAAAAATAATTTCATTTTAATGTTTTCTAAAAAAATTAGAACAGGATGAATTCATATTTTCAGTTGTTTAATATTACAATAATAGTTACAATCAGATGGACGTCATATTCTTTAAAAAAGTAACTAAAAGTTAAATAAAATAAAATTCTAAACGTTCCTAATTTTGTATTGTTAGTTAAAGTTGGAAGGATGTAATTGTCTTTGAAAATGTCAATAAAAGTGAAACAAAATAAATTTCTAAAAGTTCATAATTTGTGTTTGTGACAGTCTGAATAAAAAATCACATTAATTTAATTTGTTCTGACGCAGATTCGTAGATCTGGTCGCCGTAGCAGTCAGACAAGGAATGATGCTTTTGGGGCCGAGGTCCTGCCGGGTCGGTCCCATGATAAAAGAGTACAGTCTACTGCCCTTATCAGTTTAAAGGAATGGAGTGATATCTATCTATTCTTAGCCTACAAAACTACTCTGTTTTAGAAAAGTGCGTTTATAAAGCTAGAATATTTTTACTTATTCTTTCTGGCCTTACACCTCCCCTGTTAGAGTGCATTTCTCCTGAAATTATCTGTATGTGTATAGATTATTTCCTTCAGAACTTGCTAGCTTTATTATCGAATTACTTGTGGTATTATTTCCTTTCTTTTTTATCTTATTGGTGGTACAACAACAATTAAAGCAGAGGTTTGGAAGACATTTTTGAATTATTTCGAAAATATTGCATTTATAAAGTGCAAAGCCTCAAATAAGGATTAACGGAGTGCCAAAGTAAGCTAGAATATCCGTTGCCTTTTTTCACAAAGAATAAGTTCGCATAATAATTTGTATTTCATCAAAAACAGTTTCTAAAATATAAACTGAAGCGATGAAGCTACTGGCAGCAGGGTTTCAATCTATTAGCGTGAGCAGATAGGCAGGGCCGGTTCTGGACCAATTAGTATTAGTGAGTATCTGTGTGTGTGTGTGTGTCCGTGTGTATCCGTGTGAGGCTGGCATGGACACCGTGCTGCTTAGCTTCTAGAACATTCTCGAGGGATCCTGGAGCTTCTGGAAAATTCTCGAAATTCATGATGACGTCACAGAATATTTCGCAATTGTCAGAGCCGAATTGATGTAAATAGGTTCAAGAATGATCTATTGCTTCCTTATAGATGAAACAGTCATATTTAAGGCGCAAATATGCAAGTGTGTATGTATGCGAAATATGATGTGACATCCTGTTTTCGTCCATATGAATTTGATTTATTCTCAAGGATCAGGTTGCATCCGGTAGCTATACTCAAGTTTGAGAATTGTACGAGCCGAATTCATGTCAAGACACGTTCAAGGTTATTACGAGAAAAACAAGGATGATTTATTGTGTTCTGGAAAGAATTTCTGTCGTCAATACCTTCCAAGGTTATTGTATTGCGACACATTAGATTTTGCGTTGCAAAAATATATATTACGAACGTGTCGATTATATTGTAGAACGTTCTGGCCGAGAAGCTTCTAACCTGCAGTGGTTCATGTCCGTGCTAAGCTTCTCGAACATTCTCGAAGCTTATGATGACGTCACAGAATATCACGCAATTGTACGAGCCGAATTCATTTCAAGACACGTTCAAGGTTATTACGAGAAAAATAAGGATGATTTATTGCTTTCTGGAAAGAATTTCTGTCGTCAACACCTTCCAAGGTTATGGTATTGACACATTAGATTTTGCGTTGCAAAAATATATATTCCAAACGCGTCGATTATAATGTAGAACGTTCTGGCAATACATTCAAGGTTATAACGAGAAAAACAAGGATGATTCATTGCTTCCTCACAGATAAAACGTTCTAGAATATTCTTGATGGCATCATCAAAAATATACTACGCAATTTCTGGAAAGTATTTCTTCCATCAGCAGCTTCAAGGGTATTGTAATGATGCATCAAATTTTGCGTTGCAATAATTATATCCCGAACGTGTCGATTACAGTGTAGAACGTTCTAGAACATTGTCGCATCATATAATGCAAAAGTCTTCTGAAATTTGGTAGAGGGAGTAAGCGCCTATAAAAGGAGGCCAGATCTTCTCTTTCATCAGTTTATTGTCAGATGTCAGATTGTGAAGAAGAAGAAAAGCGACAAGAGCTGAAATATCGTGTAAACGTATTCCTACAGAGAATTCGAGAACTAAAACAAGTAATACAAGTGCGAATAGATTCACAAACATTAACGAGAAACTTTAGTACTTTGAATATTGCAAAAAGTGAAACGGTGAAAAAAATGGATTACTCCAAACTAAATAAAGTTGCCATCAATAACAATTTCCTTCCAACGAAGAAGCTCAAGGACCTAGAGCTGAACAAAGACTATGAAATTACAAGCATCAGGAAAGTTACAACACAGTTTGGAGTGCGATTCATTGTCACGGTAGAAGACAAATTCACCCTTTTTCTACCAGCGAGGATGACCAATCTGCTGAGTGAAGATGAAAATCTGCTGTTGGGAATGCAAAAGTCTGGTGAAGATGGTGATCTCTGCATGCGGTATTTGGGTGGATGCTACAATTCCGTCGAATTTGTAAAGAAAAATATATAAAGTTAAGAGTCTTCAACTATCACTCAGTATCTGAAAGCAATCAACATCATCATCATCATGCCTCATACGCCTCGAAATGAAATGTTACATGCAACTACATACAATCTGAATTCATCATTCACAAAGCAAATTATCATTGGTGCTGATTTTAAAGAAGATGGAAATCTCGCCTCATCTGTGAAACTGTTAGCCAGTCATCCATGTGCAAGTATAACCCTGAATCCTGAAGACTGGAAATTATTTAAAAGTTACTTCAAACTCATTTCACTGTTCTTTGATGGCCAAGAGAAGCAGCAATGCATCGACTGTGGAAATTTCCATATACATATGACTACATCTTTCGGAGATTATATAGTGGCTTTGGAGCAAATTCAAGATACTCGAAAATATTATCCGTTTGTACTACAAGAAACAACGTTTGCTGTTCTCCAGGAAGTCAGTGTTTGTATCGACCGGTATCTTCTGGAGCAGAGTCTTATGCCGTTTCAACGCACAAAGGATGTCATCATTGAAACCATCGCTGAAGGTGTTTGGTGCAATGTGAAATCCCCTTGTGTGAAAAGTGTAAAATCGTATATACAAAAAAATTATGCAAGTTTAAAAAATAAGGCAATGAAAAAACTTATATTTAATAATCTCATGCGATTTGAAATTCTGTTTCTCGAAATGATTACTTTTTACAATCAAAATGTGTGTGAAGAAGTGATTGAGAAATTACCAGAACTCAGACGTGTGAACGGTACTTTTGTACATTAAGACTTGTCACGTATTTTATTAGTATGAGAATTTGAATAAAAGTATAATTTAATCCAAATTCGCCTTTTTCATTTAATAGATTAAGGGTAGGTAGATGAGTAAGTAAAAAGATATATGTTTGAGAATAATCAACTATATTCAGAAAAACCTTGATATTAATACAAAGATGCTTACAAACTAGACTTATCTATCCAAATATTGTGAGAGTCGTCAAAACCAAACCATTTTACAAACAGCTCATTTCCACGTTTTTTCAGTACTTTTTCCACAAGATAAATGTCTGTATGTCTAACTTTGCCGAGTTCTTGTTCATAAAAACTACCTGCAATAGCTTTATCTCGATAATCTTTAAGTATATACGTCACTGGTTCATTATTCTTAACATGACTTATGGTAAATATTTCAGTTGTCCAATTCGGTGTGTAGCCTTTCTCAAAAACATGCTTAAATTTACTTATGCGAACTTTATCTCCAACTTTAAATTTAGCTTTCTCAACTGCTTGTTTCACATTGAAATTTTTGTATACATTGAATAACAATTTTTCTCATTTTGTTTAGTAACATATTTTGGTTTCATTCTAATAGTCTGATGTTTGGTATCGTTGTAAGGAAAAATTAAATCTTTCAAAATATCAATCGACTTATAATTACCCTGCAAGCTAAATTGCATTCGCATTTTATTCTTCAAGGTACGATTAAATCGCTCGCAAATTGATGTTTTCAAATTACTAAATGTCGAGTACAAATTCATCTCATATCGCTTCATAAGCTTCTCAAAATGCGGATTGTAAAATTCTTTACCTCTATCAACATGTAGGTTTTTTGGTACGCGTCCTTTATCAAGTACAGATTTCATGGCTGCAGCTACATCATCACCCGTCTTGGATTTAACGGGAACAGCCCAAGCAAATTTTGAAAATATGTCAATTACAGTTAAGATGTACTTGTATCCTTTGTTTACTCTCTCGTACGGTTGCATTTCAACAAGATCAGCTTGCCAGGTCTCATCAATTCCACGGATGTCAAAATGTCGACGTTGGTAATTCCTTCTAGCTGGCTTGTGCAGCTCCTTCATCAACTGCTGCTTCTCAACGTCCATTTTTGAGTGCATTCAGTCTGTTGTCTACTTGACTAATGAGCTCTGAATTTCGATACACCAGTTTTTGAATTGATTCAGCATCAATTTTCGCATTTTTGAAAAGTTTATCTGTGGAATTTTCCAAAGTCTCAATCATCATATTATTATTGACTACTTCAGTTCACAAGGAAGCTATAACATCGTAGATAGTCTGAAGTTCACGGTGTATCATATGTTGCATCATATTCAGATTAACAGCATCATTCTGCTCTTGTGCATCAGCCACTTTACACAGCCTTTTATTATTCATGTCATAATCTCCTTCAGATGTGACTTTGAAGCCAATTCCAGGAGGACCACGACTTGTACTCCCTGCTCGCTTGGAATGACGCCCGAATACATCGATGCTCATCTTGTAAATGATTAAAATCTGGGCAAAACACTCATTAATATATAAATCCAGCTTCTCGCAGCTCTTC
>CAKNXH010053408.1:0-17084 GCA_932178445.1 Andricus quercusramuli | reverse complement strand
GTGAGTCCCCTCGCCTCTCACTATTCGGGGTGCTTGTTTTTTGTGAGTCCCCTCGCCTCTCACTATTCGGGGTGTTTAATTTTCATGAATCCTCTTGCCTCTCACTACACAGTGCTTTTTAATTGGTTCGCCTTTTCTTCTCACCATTTTTCTTACTGCTTTTCTTTTCTTTTGGAGTACTCTCCCTATTCAAGGTACGTTTAGGTTTAGGAAAAATGTCACTCTTCTCTTCATAGGAAAATCGATTAAGGTTCAGCTGTCCCTTATCATTAGGGGTGAAAGCATGGTACTTGAGAGTACCAGGTATTGTGACAGACTTACTGAACCGATCTGCTAATTCCACTGTCATTGCTGAATGATCATCCTTAGAACTGAAGAGTACAACTGTTTCCTTTAAATTTTCTCTGGCTCATTTCTATAAATCACGAGCACTTAGAATCTGCTTATCTGCTGGACGCTGCAAGCTGGCTCTTGATGCAAGTCGCTTTGAATTTCCTCCGATTCCATCGCATGGTCCTTTTCCATGCGCAGTTGGATGGAAAGTCCAGTCTGCTGGAATTTCAAAGTCTTTTTTATGGCACAGAAGGTTGGCGAAGTTACATTTATTTTTAAAATGCTGTGGTGCTCCATCTGTGACGTAATGAATCTTCAAAAGTTGAAAGTGCTTCTTGAGATATTCAATAATTAATTTTTGACAGAGATAAACAGCAACCGTGTCATGGTGTAAGTTATCGGAAATGATCGCCATGCTCACATGTTTCAACTCATTTTCCTCTTTGTAGTAGATAACTACTGTGAAAATGGATGCCTGATTATTATTCCAGTGAGAAGACTGGATAGCATTTTGAAAAACGTAAGCTTCAGTTACCAGATTGCTTCTATCTGTTTGTTGCCAAATTTGATATTTTAACTCAATTACGCAGTTCTCATCCAGAAGTTCAGTCAGGTGTTCCTTCAGGATATCAATGCTAGGACAATTTTCGCATTCGCTGAAATGACATGCAGGAGTTGGATTAGTGCACATAATTAACTCTGAACAGTCGTGATAATCAATAAGTTTTCTATCTGAGTCTTCAGTTAGATGCTTTATATCAATTGCATCTAACATGAGATGCACATTTTCGTGATAAATACACACACAAACTGTTCTTCCCCGGCATTAATCGACTGTTCTCGTCATCTTCATAAAAACTAATCACTGCTACTTCAATTCCTGGTGGCAGTTTTCTTCCTGGCTTGAGTCCAGGCAAAGCCAGTATTCCATGTTTTTGAAATAATTTGTCAGCTTTAAGGGCTTGACGTTCCGTTGCACCAAATTCTTCCATTACCTTTCTACGACTCCATGATTTAGGAGCAAGTGTGAGTAATGTTATTTTTTCGTCACTATCAGCACTGACCTTAAATTTTTGTATAATTTGTTGAAGAGTTTCTAGACCTGCTGTGTGATTTTGATCTCTACAACCACTATGTTCTATCGGAACAAATAGAAAATCTGGATCATCGCTGATTTCTTCTTCTACACTGTGGTCATCGACCTCACAGCCATAAACAACTTCTTCCATGCTGGATTCATTTGGAGGCACTTGTGAACTCAATTTCTTAAATTCTTTTCTACAAGGCTGGCAAATTTTAACGTTGCTCGGCAATTGGGGAAATTTTAACCTCTGACTTACCGACAAACATCTTAAGTCTGGTGTTTTCCAATGCTTTTCCTTGCCAAAAGGATTGGCACAAAAATGACCCCAAGTTATTTTCGTTGACATTATTAATCATGAATTTTATTTGTAATCTTTTATTTTAAATGATATATGTCTAAACAACATAAAGTCCAAAAGAACGAAAGACCGTGCGTTGCAACAGCAATACCGAAATACCATGTAGAGACTTGAATAAGACTCAGAGGAATATCCCTTTGTGTCAAAAGAATGCGTTTTGAAACAAATGAATTTTCCTCATATAATTGAAGGTTGAAAAGATTTTCATTTGTCTCAAAAAGAATCTTTTTGCAGCAAACACTATCCATTTGCGACAAACTTCACCTAATCTTGCAGCCAAATAAGTCTGTTTGTATAAAGGAGATGTTCAGTTGGTTCGAAACAATAAAGGCAAGAGGACGATGCTTTTGTTTCATGACAACTTTGTCTCTGAGTGAAGTCGAAACATAATTGAGCGATTGCGCGTAATAACAGCCTACTTGTATTTTTAGAAGTCACTTGTTTTTCACTTGTTTTTTGTACATAACTTCATGAAGAACAAATGAAAAACAAGTGACTTCTGAAAATAGAAGTAGACTGTTATTACATCCAACCGCTCAATTGCTTAACGTTTAGCTATGGTACCAGATTCATGAAAAATAGATCATTAAGCCATTGTGGAATTTTCAACTTGATGTAAATCAGCAATAACTAGTAGCCAGAACAACGAAAAAAGAATAAAAATTCTTTCTCCAGAGTTTTGGCTTAAGAATAAGTTAAAAAATTGGAAAACAAGTTATTAATCGAAATTCACCTAAATTTGCAAAATCAAGGCCGAGTCTACACGTTATAAGAGTTTCTAGGCACATATTCAGAAAAAAAATTGGTTCATAAAATGAAATTTTTGGACGACTGTGTACAAAAAATCAATAAATATCGTAAACTGACGAACTGTAATAGTAAGGAATCATTCATACTGAGAAAAATCAACATCACTTCTGAAAAGGGTAGTTTGCATTTTTTATTTGTTTATAACAAATAAAAAATGATATAAACATCTCTGACCCGTCGACAAGCATTCTTAAATTGTTTATTAGCTGATTTAATGTCATTCTGAATGAACTTGAATGCGTTGAAAGAATGGTAGACTTGCAAACTAGTCTGTGGACTACTAAAGGATTGCGTCTGAGCACGAGCATCAGGACTGCCTTCACATCGGGGCCTATATCTTGGAAACTATTTACTGGACCATTTTTTTGCTTAGGACCTTTTTTGAAGCCAAAAGGTCAAGCTTCCTTTCAAGACTATTTAAAAAAAAATAAAAATATCCCAAATTGCTAAAAAAGTTAAATAAACAATTTAATTGTTTAAAAAATGCTTAAATTTTGTTTAGTTTTTTTCGTTAATAAAATAGAAGAAAAGAGTAAGAAATAACCTTTCGAAAACCCTCATAAAAATTTTAAATCGCTAAAATAGAAAGGAAGTTACAAGCTTTTGAAAATACCCGTGTAGGCGTTGGGGTTGAAAATGTCACCCCCATCACTTGGAGAGGGGTGGTTTTTGTGGTCTATAAATTTGTCGATTAAGTACTATTGGGTAGGTGAACATATTCCCTGAATTTGAAGAAAATCAAAGAGCATGACTTTTAAAGTTGGGGCAGTTGAGAAATAATGCCCCGTATGTGGAGGTATTTTACGCACAAAAATACTCGACGATATATTGATGTTTTACAACAAATTGTGAGTGCTTACAATAATGCTAGACATTCTAGTATTAGAATGACACCGTCTGAAGTTAATTTATCGAATGCAGCCGAAGCTCGAGCAAATATTCAGCGTCGTTTCTGTAAAGAAAAAAAGTCCAAAGGAAAGCCTAAATACAGTGTTGACGACAATGTCAGAATCAGTCGTGAGAAAGGTGTCTTTGAGAAAGGTTATCAGTCTGGCTGGAGTGAAGAATTGTTTCTTGTAAGGCGGGTCATTACAGGAAGAAGTCAAGCACCTTACATGTATGAGTTGAAAGATTTAGCAGGAGAAGAAATAGAAGGTGTTTTTTACGAACAAGAATTGACTGGTGTTAAAAATAAAAACATTGAGGAGGACGAATTTCAAATTGAAAAAATATTACAGACTAAAGGCAAGGGAAACAAAAAACAATTTCTTGTCAAGTGGGTAGGTTATCCTGACAAATTTAATTCGTGGATTCCAGCCTCGAATTTAAAAAACTTGTAAAAATGAATATCGATCAATTTTACCTTATTTTACCAAGCAATAGTAGTATGAAATATTTTCCCGAGAATACCACTTCCAATTTTATCACACAATTGCCACATGAGATTCGTCTACAAGGACAGTGGGTCGTAGCACTCACAGAAATAGAACTTCCTCGTACATTTCTTCATGTGAGACACGATGATTCATTTGAAAATCGTATTGTTCTTATGAACAGTGGGGCTGCAGGATATGAATATCCACAATATGATGGTAATAGTAAAAATAGAAAATCCATTGAGAAAGGTATTGACCGTCTTCACAAATATAACGTACCTATTAGTATGAGGGAAGATGAAATGACTGATGAAAATATGAAGGATAAGTTAGGAGATGTAATAGATCTTATTGCTCTGAGAGAAAAGAAGGATGGACATATGTCCCTTATGTGGAAAAAACCTCTTGTTAATTTCTTTCAAGCCGGTCTTTATGCAAATATTGTGTCTCTTTTGAATAATCTGAACAGTCTTCCAGAAATGAGTCAACATCTTAGATTTAAATATGACAAATTTAAAAGTAGTTACGTAAGTATACAAAAACAGTGTGATAAACTATGTCTGACTGATCACCATTTTTTGGTACTTAGTGATAAATTATCACGTATTCTTGGATTTGCTCCGGATAATCTAATCCCAATTCAAACTAAAGAATACATTGCTAGACACCCACCTAGTCTATCAAGTGCTCTTCCGGATAAATTATTTATTTACTGCAATATTTGTGAACCACGTGTTACGGGAGATGTTAAAGCACCACTTTTACGTACAGTTTCTTTAGATACAACAGATTACAATTTTGGTACAACACAAGTCACCCATTTTACATCACCTAACTACATACCAGTTCTTAGCACAGGTTTTCCAACCATTGAAATTGATATAAGAGATCACATTGGTTTGCCAATACCATTTGAGTACGGTACGCTGACAGCTACACTTCATTTAAAGCGTATTGACTAGATAAGAGAAAAATAATGGCTCATTACATAGATTATTACTCCTCACAAGTAGGTGGAAGAGGTATACCACAAATATACATTGGAGCTCCATATCAAAAGGGTCATGGAATTGGTAGCTTTCTCGGAGGTTTATTTCGACGTGTTCTCCCCTTCTTAACTAACGGTGCTCGAGTCATCAGAAAAGAAGCTCTTAGAACCGGTATGAATGTTATGAATGATATGGACAATAAGATACCTCTCAAAATTTCGGTTAAGAATCGTTTTGGAGAATCCAGTCAAAATTTGAAACGTCGTGCAATGGATAAAATGGAAAATATCATGAACGGTTCGGGTTATAAACATAGAAGGAAGAAGCAAGTGGTTCAGTCTATTTCTAATCGTGGTACACTTCACGTCGTGAAGACAAATAGAGTAAAAAAGAGAAGAAAAAGCTCAGGTAGAAAAATCAAAAAGCGTGTTACGATAAAGAGAAAAAAGGCTACTAAAAATAATAAAAATACAAAAACAAGTAATCGCACAATTAAAGATATTTTTGGAAATAAATAAGAGTAATAATGTCGTTTCTTCATTCTCATTCCTGTGAGTGCTTGAAGTCAGAGCTAGATCTTTTCTCACTGCCTCCAACGCAGACATCTATAGAAAGCTCACAATGGGTTCATTATAAACCCGTTTCTTCACTCACTGATGACGCCCCCATAGAGTTTGTTGTTCCTGGTCATGGTGATGAGTACCTTGACTTAGCACACACTATGCTCAGTCTTCGAGTGAAATTAGTAACTCCGGCAAGAGTAGCCGCAAATACAGTCCAACTAGATAAAGTAGGGCCAGTAAACAATTTCATGCATTCGCTGTTCAATCAGGTGGATGTATATTTCAATCAAAAAGTAGTATCACCTCCTAGTAACTCTTATGCATATCGAGCATACATCGAGACTTTACTTAACTACGGCCCAGCTGCCAAAGATAGTCATCTTACATCATCTCTGTGGTATAATGATACTGCTGGAAAAATGGATGATTTTGATGCTAATGAAGGTTTAAAATCTCGACAGAAATATTTTGGTGCTGATAAATCCATTGATCTTATAGGCCATTTACACTGTGACGTTTTCAATCAAGATAAATTTCTTATTAATGGTGTCGAATTACGACTTCGGCTAGTTCGCTCAAAGGACACTTTCTGCCTCATGGATACTACAAACAGCTGTCACGTGCGTATTGAAGAGGCCTCGCTACTTGTTCGCAGAGCAAAAATTAATCCTGGTGTTCTTCTTGCACACGCTAAGGCTCTATCTCAGGGTACTGCAAAATATCCCATCACACGTGTTGAAGTAAAAGCCTTAACGATACACTCGGGTGTACATGCTGAAACTCTTGACAATGTTATTTTTGGTCAATTACCAAAAAGAATAATAATAGGATTTGTGGAAAATACTGCATATAATGGAAATGGCAACAAAAATCCCTTCAATTTTCAAAATTTTAAAATCAATCATCTATCACTTTATCTTGATGGTACCCAGATACCTTCAAAACCTCTACAACCGATCTTCAACACTAAAGGACTCTATGTCGATGCGTATAACACATTATTCACTGGAAGTGGTATTCATTTTCTAAATGAGGGAAATAGTATTAGCCGACAGCAATATCCAAACGGTAATTGTTTATTTGCCTTTGATCTTACACCTGATCTATCCGCAAATTGCTATTCTCATTGGAATCTTGTAAAACATGGGAGTCTCAGAATTGAAGTACGCTTCGAAGAGGCACTTACTAACACAATTAATTGTCTAGTATACGCAGAGTATGATAATGTTTTGGAAATAGACTCGTCTAGACAAGTTATAGCAGATTTCAGTGCTTAGTTGAAGTGGTGGTACTTTCTATTTAGGGAAAAGCCTCCTCATGGAATACCTCAGTCTCTACTTGTTCGTCGCGGTAGGAAACTCTCTGCTGTTATAGTGTATTAAAAATAATCATGGTTGATTACGTGATTGATATACAAGGATTTCGTGATGATTCTGGTCGTTTTATACCTAAAGAAGTAGCCTTAGTTACTCTAGATCGTCACTGTATAGCTCATTGGATTACCTCTCCACCTTATGCTTTCACTGATCTCACAAGCCCATCTCAAAGACAAAATAATTGACTCTGTTGTAAACATCATGGAATTGAATGGTTTGAAGGAGATGTTTCAATGAATTTTCTTCATGCTAATCTTCGTGACGTTGCCCGAACTGCTAGACTAATATACACTCGAGGACATGAGAAGGCTCTGCTGCTGCAAAAGATTACAAGTAGACGCATCACAAACCTGGAGGAACTAAGCTGTCCATCGTTTAAAAGGTTGGAGTTCTTGGATGAGTTTTGCTTCCATCATGGGGTGAAAAAAGACTCAAAATTTGTGTGTGCTCTTAATAATGTTCTGCGACTGAAGAAGTGGATCGAGAAGGAACGACTCGATGGAGTGCTTTCGTACTCATACAATAAAACATCTGTCTGCAGTACACATCCAGCCATATTATCTACAACCGTAGGACATAACCTTTCATACACTTCAGAAGATTTATGGGCGGATACTGTAGAATTGTCCACACAATCAAATCTGAGATCTCCAAAGAAGTATGAATAGTCTCCAGATACTACAAGTGCTCCGCCTAACAGAAGCAAGGACAGTAGGTGTATTTCCTGCCGATCAGATTCCCAAGCGGTGGACAAAACCAGCTGCAATTGTTGCTAATACGGATGGACATAAACAGCCTGGTACCCATTGGGTCGCCATGTACGTCGGAAACAACGGACGAGCTACCTACTTTGACAGTTACGGGTTACCACCTCTTGTACCTGAACATCTTCTTCGTTTACGGGAAAATTGTTCCTTCTACAGATGGAATACAACAAGACTACAAAGTGCGACTTCGGACGTGTGTGGCCAATACTGTATTATGTTCCTTCATTGCATGTCTCATAATTATTCTTTGTCTGATTTTACTGATTTCTTTACGAATAATCTAGATGAAAATGATAATATAGTCCGTAAATTTTACAAAAAACTGTTAAAGAGAAATAAATGGAAGGAAAACTCTTCTTCAATGAGAAACCGACAACTAAGTGGTGGTAAATATTGTAAACAAAATAGTGTCCTTGTATCATGTACACAGACAGCATCATCGAAATTAGCCACACTTTTCTTACTATAAAATATACGTCGAATTTTATGATCATTATGTGTATTCTATTTTTCTTGACGAAATATTTCACTGAATAAATGTAACTAAATTAATGTGTATAATGTTATGTTTTCATTTGAAAGATCCTAACCTCTCTAACGTATAAGTAGCATTTAAGTACAACACTGAATAGTTTAAATTATATCTTTTCATGATGAAATGCATAATCTGATGATAGACGTAACCGCTAGAGCAAGATAATTAAGACCATATAGAGTGATGTCGTAACATACAACCCACGAATTTTCTTCATACACGCACGTGCTACATTTTTGGGTCCACTCTTCAGCGTTATGTGATCTAGGTCAGGTGAGAGGGAAAGTACGTAACCATTAGAGTGAGATAACTAAGGTCATATTAGGTGAAGGGCGTCAACTCTTCATAGACACACTACCTTAGGGCGAGGGGTCGGCGCCATAGTGCGGTGAGGGGGACTAAGGAGTAGTGGAAGGGGTGTCTGGTCGAAGTGATGCCTTACTACTTCTAGCCACTGAACAGTCAGCCCAGCCTGTGGCGCGCCAATGTCGCCTCAAGTCGGGCTGGACAGAAACAGTACAGCGCCACGAAATTTTTTCAAACGGTATAGGGCAGTAAAATGTCACATTTATTTGCATAATAAAACTGACAAATATTTAAGATTTATTAATGTAAAATTTCATCATTTAATCAAAGTCAGACATATTCCTCAGAATTTAAATTTGTATTTGACATGAGCAAAAGTAACTTTATTATAAAATATTAATCAACAGTTGTATTTTTGCAATATGTGAAAAATTGTCATTTTTCAATATTTTTATTGCATTATTTAGATTGAAATAGTTATTTTTTAAACCCAAAACTCACTCAAAGATACATTTTGATTACAATATGGAAAAATTAGATTTTGAGTAAAAATAATTAGTTTTAACCAAGAAAAGAGACTCTTCAACAAAATAGTTCAATTTTGTAACCAAAGTATTGAATTTTCGAAAACAATGAATTAGATAAATAACACCGGCACACAAAAAAAACACTTTTCTGTTCTACAGATGCGACACATATATGCCAATGTATTTTGACCCGCTGAGCACGAATCCGTGGTCCGTTTGACCCCAGCACATCTGGGTCAAGGGCATTTGAAGGTCAAATGGACAGAAAAGTCATTTGTGTGAAGATAACTACTATAATTTATGTTTTTTGGGTCGCTGGATCCGAATCCGGGGTCCATTTGGAGTCAGCGAGTCATAGTCAAGGTCATTTCAAGTTCAATTTCGTTCATTCCACTAAAAACAAATTTCTAACTGCAAATTCTGAAAGAACGGAAGATTTTACGTCCAGATATGTATGTTTTTATATTTTAGTAACGACCTCTAAGGTCATGTTAAGGTCATTTTATTTAAATATATAGATGATTCATATGGGTAAATGGTAAATGGGCTACATGGGACTAGACTACCATACTAATATATTGTGGGGGTCGCTAAGTCTGAATCCGAAGCCCGCTTGACCCCAGGGTGCCAAGGTGAAGGTCAGATCAAGGACATATCAAAGTTAGATCGAAAGAAAAATGTGTTACTGATCCAAAATTTGACTTCTACATGTGCGTAAGCTTTCCCTGGCGTCTCGATATTTTTCTGCTTTTACCCACGCTTGTAAGGAACTTCTGACAGCTCTAACGATTCGGCAAGTGAGCTTTTATGAAGCCGCCCTTATCCGATTTGCCTGTTACACCAACGACCAGCTAACTTCACTTGAGCGATCAAAGCTAGTGGCTTCAAATTTTCAAGACGGTGGTGACGACTTTTATGAGAACAAAAGACAGTTTCTGTACGAAGTTACCTGCAACACCATTTACCCAAAGTTTTTTCTGTGTCCACATGGTGACGGCGGAAAACGGAAAACGGACGCTGAAAACACCAGTTCCCGTTAGATCACTGAAGTTAAGCAGTGTTGGGCGCGGTTAGTACTTGGATGGGTGACCGTTCGGGGAATACTGCGTGTTGTTGACCCGTCGTGGGTGTGGTGGACCCACACGGTAGTATTTATCCACCTAGAAACACTACCCGAATCGGGTAGTGAGGCAATGAACTTTCGAGTTCGAAATGCTAATCAATTTTTTTTTTTTTTCATTTTTCGGCTAAGCCCTATGGTGAAGGCATTGTGCCGTCATGGCTGGTATGAGAGAAAGTACGATGCAGGGTATTGGACACCCAGTATCGGCGGTTGGTCAGGGTGAGGAAACGGGCCCGCAATCGTCGTCATCCAGCTACCGCCACCCTTTATTGGCTGGCGATTGAACTGATAGAGAATATAAAGCTACAACAAGTAATCATGTTTTTACCAGCCATGACTGCAACAGCGATAAAAATGTTTTTTGCTACGTTTGTGGAAAGTATGAGGTCATCACTTGCCGTAGGTCAATGAATGAGTAATGTAGAGGCATATATCGTCAATGTCATAAAAGAGAATTGTCCCTTCAAAATGAAACATTTGCTCCAGATAGCATTTGCAGTGCTTGTTACACTATGCTTATGCAATAGTGTCTTCTGTCATGACTGCAAAATCTCATCAAGAGTCTGCTATCGAAAATGTGGATACGAGCTCAATGATAAATGAAGCTTTGACAAATAAAGAGACAGATAGAGAGGTTATGTTATACGGTTAAATAAAATGACCTTAACATGACCTTAGAGGTCGTCATAAAAATATAAAAACATACATATCTGGACGTAAAATCTTCTGTTCTTTCAGAATTTGCAGTCAGAAATTTGATTTTAGAGAAATGAACGAAATTGACCTTTAAATGACCTTGACCTTGACTCGCTGACTCCAAATGGACCCCGGATTCGGATCCAGCGACCCAAAAAACATAAATTATAGTAGTTATCTTCACACAAATGACATCTGTAGAACAGAAAAGTGTTTTTTTTTTGTGTGCCGGTGTAATTTATAATAATATTTGATTTTCTGGAATATCATCAATATACATAGCATTATACATATGTATAATGCATACATATGTATAATATATTTAAGAATGTTTGAAAACATTTTCTTTTAATAATTCAATTAAAAGAAAATGTTTTCAAACATTCTTAACAAAACGTCGTTCTTAAGAATACAGTTCTTGTATTAAGATTTCATTCACCTTCAACAATTATTGTTTACTATCTTAATTGCGTAATAGTGTATAACTAATTATTGCTTGAGCATTTGTAGAATTTTGTATTGTAATTTCCTAAATCTTTTATTCAAAAATGATTATTTTCTCAATTCACCTCTGTAATTTTTGTTTAAGTCCAAACCGTGATTCTATCTAGAAACTAGCTAAAATCTGGACAATCTTTATGTGTATATTCAAATTCGTAACTAGACAGCAAAAAGGTTTGAATCAAACACGTAGCAAAAGTAGACAGCGCCAGTGTAGCGCCTGGCTAGTATTGCGTGAATAGACAAGCTTGAGAAAAACTGTACTGGCTTTAGCATGATTCAAGACTGCCACGAAACTTTTCCACACCGGAAAGAACAAGAAGTTTCAACAACATAGTTAAATCAAAAAGTCAAACCAATCTGCAAATATTTTGCGGATATACTTCTTATTAAATCTTATGCATATCAGACAGGGTTCTACACTTGAAATCGTAGAATCTCTGAGGGGTGAAATATGATCTTATATAGGAAAATAGGCGATACGTATTTTTTCCGATTTGCAAAAAAATTTCTATGAAGTTATGCGTATTTGAATTTTGTGGTTTGTTTTTAAAAAACCCCGATTTTTACATTCTCATTCTAATGAGAAGGTATTGGTTTTATGTAAAATTTGACTTGGTCGGTTTTCATCAAATGTCCACGTTTTGAGACCCCCTGAGCTAGTAAAAAAGGTTTTTACCAAGGTGTCTGCCTGTCTGTAGTCTGTCTGTGTGTCTGTCAGTCTGTCTGTCTGTAGGCACGATAACTTTCGAAAAAATAATCAGATTGGGTTGTGCTTTGGCACACTTTTTTAGGGCCTAAAAAGAAAGAACAAGTTCGTTACCCAACTATTTTGGATAAAAATTCAAAAAGTGAGCACATTTTGAATATTTTTGAGACCATTTTTTTCAAAATTCAAAAATTCTATGTACGGCTATTTATAGTACTCCAAAACTTGAACAATTTATCCTCATGACTTTTTCGGATAAAAAAAAATTTACCGGAGTTATAGCATTTTCAAAATTACAAAAAACAACCGTAAATGAACATTTTATGCCGAAAAACGCACGATATGGAAAAAAGTCAAGGAAAGGAAAATGTTTCTTTTTGAACACCCTACAATATTTTCTTGACAACTTTTTGAATTTTTTGAAAAATCAAGAATCCAAATTTTGATCACACAAAAAAATAATTAAAAATCAATAATTTCATTTTGCTGTCAAACTATGCAAGATACGACCAAAGATGAATGGACAAAAATTATGCACCCAAAAATAATCTTCAAATTTGTCATTATTCACTTTTTGATATGATGCGTAGTTTTTATTTTATTCGTAAAAGACAGCATTGGAAATAGTAAAATTTAATTTTTAGACGAATAACACAAGCTACGAGAAAAATGACAGAGACGAAATTTGTTCATCCAAAGAAGAGGTACCAATTTGTTATAAATCGTGTTCTAATAGGATGCGTAGTTTTTGTTTTATTCGTGACTTTTTCATTTCTATCACACGGTGCACAGAACCGAGCGTGGAACGTAAGGTTCAAATGATTTCCAAATCACATATCGAGCGCGAAGCGCGAGTGTCTGGATGAGAATGTGTTCCTTAAGGTCGATAGAACCTTGAGTAAATAAAGTTCCATTTCATTCTAAAATAAAAACAATTTTAACAATCACTTCACATGTAGAGGTTTTGATAATTTTATAATATTTGCAAATAAACTTTTTCTTTCCATCAAGGTCGAACACGAAGTTCAAAAATCTAGAGAAACCGAGCGTAAAGCGCGAGATCCAACAGTCGCGCGCCCTAGACGCGCTCAAACTTGCTATTTATTATTTTTTTTTATTCTAATAGCGTTCTTATAAAAAAAAACCCATCTTTATTTTTTTTTGAATTCGTACTTTGGTAAGGAATATTTCTTGTAGTTTGAAGCTGGCTAAATAACTCTTGTGGCCAGGAGATTTTTTTTCTTACAGTCGAATTTTCTACTCTTTCTTGGAAACAATGACAGAAAAAGTAGAAAATTCGAATGTCAGAAAAACATTCTCTTGGCCACAAAAGTTATTCAGCCAGCATCAAACTTATAAGATATCTATCTTCCTTATCAAAGTACAAGTTCCAAACCAAAAATGGGCAAAAAATTTAAAAGTGGGTTTTTTGAGAAAATGAACTTTTAATTTTTTCACAAAACCGCTGCCGTTCTGTTAATTTAAAACCTTTTTGAAATTTTCCGTCGGATTAATTACTGTTGGTTCTCGCGCTTCGCGCTCGATAATGTATTTACCTCGGATTACGCGCTCGGCCTTTGTCTTCCCTCACATTTGTGCACAAACTTTTCAAAACTAAAGATCAAAGCATCGACAAAAGTAATTTGGTGATTGTGAATTTTCTTTTGTTGAAGCTTCTTCGGCTTTGAGGCGCTTCCTCAAGCCTTATTTTTAGCCCATGTATTCGTATTGACATGAATCCCGCTAAACGGATGAATTGTTCGATGTAATATTTTAACCACATAATCTCAAGAGCATAATGCACAAAATAACAGTTTTTTTTCGAAAAATGTTCTTGTTTTTTTTCTTTCAATTAATCGAAAATGTGCTTCATTTTTACGCCTGGAAACGAGCAATCCGCCACCGGGAAAGCACCCCTGTTGAACCTAAAACAGGCGCTCTGCAAATCCATAAAAATTTGTCATAATTCACCGTGACGGTTCTCGAGCATGCTGAACCCAGGGGGTCGCTCGTAAATCAACCGCCCTTTCGATTGTTGCATTCTGACACGATTCGAGCCGCTTGAACGAAATTGATAATTATTAAAATATGCATAAATTAAATTTTTATATGCTGCATTAGGTTCATTACCTAATTACGAGACGATCAAAAAAAGATAGAAAAAAATCGGTCAACTCATTCAATTTATGTTGTTTGTTTTGGTAATTTTGCATTGTATTATCGATTTTATTTCAGATTACCTTCAATATTGAGAATATTGGCCGATTTACCTAGCACTTTTTTCCCATTTTTTCCAATTATATCATTTTCAAATTTTATCAGCCAATAAAAATTCCATCCATCCATGTTTTGCGCAATTTTAAAGATTGTGACAGTATTCATTGTCGGCGGTCGATTTACTTTGGTCTTTAGCGAAAGACAAATGCAGATTCCAGGAGTTCAGATAATTGCACATCGGATTACTTAATTAATTGATTACTTAATTTACGATTAATCAATTCATTATCGCTTCCTCATAGAGGGGGTTTGGAATGACCTACATTTTTGAATATACTTTTTTGACATATTTAGATATAATTCGTCCCTTTGGAAAGATGTCCGTGTGTGTTTGTGTGTGTGTAACTTTTTTCTGCTAACCACATCTGGAAAAGGAAAAGAGCTATAATCATAACATTGGGATGGAGTGTAGCTCGGATTGATATCCAGGCGTGATAGGTACTTTGTACTGTCATTAGAAGATATCTTGAATTATTTTGTTGAAAAAACATTTCTTTTTAAACTCGTTTTTTTTTGTTCAAAATTAATTTTGTACACTGAAAATGTACTTTAAATTTTCTGTTGAATATTCAGCTCTTTTCACATCCAAGACAATACTAACATAGATCAAAAATGAAGTCTTTTTTTCATATTAAATTAAAATTGAAAGTTATTCTACCTTTCTCGTTTAAACTTTCATAAAAATTTGTCTTCTTCTGGTAGAAAATTAATATTCTTGCTTGAAATTTAATCTTTAATCAAGTAGTTCAATTTTCAATTAGGAAGATTGATAATTTCTACCAAAAATGATAAATTTACTGAAAAATATGAATTTTCAACCAAAACTGGAATAGTTAAATTTCCAGCAAAAAAAAATGTATGCAAACAAAATCATTTTTGACAGAATAGTTCAATTTTCAAGAGATAAAATGAGTTTTCAACAAAGTAGTTCGACGTTCAACCAAAAGGTTAAATTTTAAATAAAAAAAGGTGAATTTTTTAATGAAAAATTCAATAGTTGAATTTTCAATTAAAAAAATTAATTTTCATACAAAAATAAAGTTTTTTCGACAAAATAATTCAATTTTCAGCCAATAAGATGATTTTTTATTAATGTTTCTTTAGATTCCAACCAAGTAATTGAATTTTTAAGAAAGAAAATAAACTTTCTAATAAAAAAGAGATGAATTTACAACGAAGATGAATTCTTAACGAAAACGTCGAATTTTCAACACAGAAAATTAATTTTCTACCAAAAAAGACAAATTTTTAACAAAAGACACCAATTTACAGAGAAATAATTCAATTTGTAACAATAGATGATTAATTTTCAGTAAAATATATTTGAACTAAATAGTTGAATTTTGAACCGAAGAGAGGAGTTTTCAACTAAAATTATGAATTTGCCATTCTGCAACCAAAGAATGAATGCTTAATAAAGTATGTCAAATTTTAACAAACCGAAAAAAATTTCTACAAAAAAGTTGAATTTTCAATCCGAAATTATTAATTTTCTACAAAAGAAACGAATTTTCTAATCAAAAAGACGAATTTTCAACAAATAAAGATTTTTCAGCCAAAACAGGAGAATATATCAAAGAAATTATTAAACATTCAAGCCAAAAGACAGCATTTTTAACCAGAAAATATTAATTTTCAAAAACACAAAAAAAATGGGAAAGTTACATTTTTAGGTTAACAAATTAATTTTAAATGAAAAATAGAGTTTTTAGCAAAATATTTAAATTTCCAATCAATGAGATGAACCCTTAAACAAATAAATTTTTAACAAAGTGGTGCAAGTTTTACCCAAGTGATTGAATTTTCAATTGAAAAAATATCAATTTTCAGCCTAAAATAGTTACGTTTTTAGTTTAAAAATTATTTTTCAACCAAAAAAAGGCATTTCCAACCAAAAAGATGAACAGTAGATATTTAAAAAAAAAAGACTTTTTAATAAAAATTGTTGAATTTGCAACCAAATAATGAAATTGTTCACTACAATTACAGTCGTCAGAATGAAGCAAGTGTAAGAAAAGAAATAAAAACACAAGGAAAATAAATTACTAACTAAAATAATTACAAACAAAAATTCCAGAACCACGAGCAAAATTCAAGGACTTTTCCAGGTTTTTTTCCAGGTAAAAAAGAATTCCAGGACTTTTCCAGGTTTTCAAGGATTTCCTACCAGAAGAAGACAAATTTTTATGAAAGTTTAAGCGAGAAAGGTAGAATAACTTTCAATTTTAATTCAATATGAAAAAATACTTCATTTTTGATCTATGTTATTATTATCTTGGATATGAAAAGAGCTGAATATTCAACAAAAAATTTAAAGTACATTTTCAGTGTACAAAAGTAATTTTGAACAAAAAAAACGAGTCTAAAAAGAAATGTTTTTTTAACAAAATAATTCAAGATATCTTCTAATGACAGTACAAAGTACCTATCACGCCTGGATATCAATCCGAGCTACACTCCATCACAATGTTATGATTATAGCTCTTTTCCTTTTCCAGATGTGGTTAACAGAAAAAAGTTACACACACACACACACACGGACATCTTTCCAAAGGGATGAATTATATCTAAATATGTCAAAAAAGTATATTCAAAAATGTAGGTCATTCCAAACCCCCTCTATGCGGAAGCGATAATGAATTGATTAATCGTAAATTGAGTAATCAATTAATTAAGTACTCCGATGTGCAATTATCTGAACTCCTGAAATCTGCATTTGTCTTTCGCTAAAGACCAAAGTAAATCGACCGCCGA
>CAKNXH010053407.1:0-27091 GCA_932178445.1 Andricus quercusramuli | reverse complement strand
CTGCCACCAGGAATTGAATTAGTAGTGATTAGTTTTTATGAAGATGACGAGAACAGTCGATTAATGCCGGAGAAGAAGGATTTTGTATCCATAAAAAAGGAAGACGGTACTCGCGAGCATGTGCAAAAACGACTTATCTTGGGCAACCTGTCAGAGTTATACGACCGTTTCAAAATAGAGAATGAGGAAATAAAAATTGGGTTCTCAAAATTTGCACAACTTAGGCCTCGACATTGCGTTCTAGCCGGAGGAAGTGGTACCAACACAGTTTGTGTGTGTGTTTATCACGAAAATGTGCATCTCATGTTAGATGCAATTGATATAAAGCATCTGACTGAAGACTCAGATAGAAAACTTATTGATTATCACGACTGTTTAAAATTAATGATGTGCACTAATCCAAGTCCTGCATGTCATTTCAGCGAATGCGAAAATTGTCCTGGCATTGATATCCTGAAGGAACACCTGACTGAACTTCTGGATGAGAACTGCGTCATTGAGTTAAAATATCAAATTTGGCAACAAACAGATAGGAGCAATCTGGTAACTGAAGTAGCTGAGACCGATATCTTCATAGAACAACTCTGCGAAAAACTTGTAAACTTAAAATCTCATGAGTTTTATGCGAAGATGCAAGCATCGTTCATCAAAAATCTCAAAATAACTCTATTGGTTGGAGTTTTCTTAATCATGTTTGATTTCGCGGAAAATTATGCTTACGTTTTTCAAAATGCTATCCAGTCTTCTCACTGGAATAATAATCAGGCATCCATTTTCACAGTAGTTATCTACTACAAAGAGGAAAATGAATTAAAACATGTGAGCATGGCGATCATTTCCGATAACTTACACCATGACACGGTTGCTGTTTATCTCTGTCAAACATTAATTATTGAATATCTTAAGAAGCATTTTCAACTTGTAAAGATTCATTACATCACAGATGGAGCACCACAGCATTTTAAAAATAAATATAACTTCGCCAACCTTCTGTGCCACAAAAAAGACTTTGAAATTCCAGCAGACTGGACTTTCCATCCAACTGCGCATAGAAAAGGACCATGCGATGGAATCGGAGTAAATTTAAAGCAACTTGCATCAAGAGCCAGCTTGCAGCGTTCAGCAGATAAGCAGATTCTAAGTTCTCGTGATTTATATAAATGGGCCAGAGAAAATTTAAAGGAAACAGTTGTACTCTTCAGTTCTGAGGATGATCATTCAGCAATGACAGTGGAATTAGCAGATCGATTCAGTAAGTCTGTCACAATACCTGGTACTCTCAAGTACCATGCTTTCACCCCTAATGATAAGGGACAGCTGAACCTTAAACGATTTTCCTATGAAGAGAAGAGTGACATTTTTCCTAAACCTAAACGTACCTTGAATAGGGAGAGTACTTCAAAAGAAAAGAAAAGCAGTAAGAAAAATGGTGAGAAGAAATGGCGAACCAATTAAAAAGCACTGTGTGGTGAGAGGCAAGAGGATTCATGAAAATTAAACACCCCGAATAGTGAGAGGCGAGGGGACTCACTTAAATTAAGCACCCCGAAGGAGTCTAAAATCGCACTGCCACCTCCACGTGGTAGACTCTGGAAACTATGATTTTACAGATCGTAGGCTGACGACAGGCGTTAATTAATGATTTTTCTGTAGTTGATTCATTTGAAAAAGCACTGTTTATATGTTAACAACGGTTGAATTGTGCACTTATTCATGGAATATTCATTAATAATCAATAATTATCGTAAACTGACGAACTGTAATAGTAAGGAATCATTCATACTGAGAAAAATCAACATCACTTCTGAAAAGGGTAGTTTGCATTTTTTATTTGTTTATAACAAACAATAAATAATATAAACTTACTCTGAACCGCCGACAAACATTCTAAAATGTTTATTAGCTGATTTAATGTCATTCTGAATGAACATGAAAGCGTTGAAAGAATGTTAGACTTGAAAACTAGTATGTGGACTACTAAAGGATTGCGTCTGAGCACGAGCATTAGGACTGCCTTCACATCGGGGCCTATATCTCGGAAACTGTTCACTGGACCATTTTTTTGCTCAGGACCTTTTTTGAAGCCAAAAGGTTAAGCTTCCTTTTAAGACTATTTAAAAAAAAATAAAAATACCCCAAGTTGCTAAAAAAGTTAAATAAACAATTGAATTGTTTAAAAAATGCTTAAATTTTGTTTAGTTTTTTTCGTTAATAAAATAGAAGAAAAGAGTAATAAATAACCTTTCGAAAACCCTCATAAAAATTTTAAATCGCTAAAATAGAAAGGAAGTTACAAGCTTTTGAAAATAAACGTGCAGGCGTTGGGGTTGAAAATGTCACCCCCATCACTTGGAGGGGGGTGGTTTTTGTGGTCTATAAATTTGTCGATTAAGTACTATCGGGTAGGTGAACATATTCCCCGAATTTGAAGAAAATCAAAGAACATGACTTTTAAAGTTGGGGCAGTTGAGAAATAATGCCCCATGTATTAATTTCAATAAAAAAAAATTACAAAAATAGTCACATTTTCAACTGAAGAAACAATTTTTCAACAATTAATGATTTTTTAATCAAGAAAAAATAGTTAACCCGAATTGTTGAATTTGAAGCAAAAGGGCGAATTTTCGCTAAAACTGTCGAATTTTCGAGCCGAAAATATGAATTTCAACAAAAAAGTTAATTTAGAACCAAACATTTGCATTTTTAACTACAAACAAGAAGAAATTTCAAACCACCAATATTAGTTTCCTACCAAAGAAACTAATCTGTAACTAACATGGATTAATTTTCAACTAAAAATTAAAACATTGCATTTCCAGTTAAAAAACTTTGTAAAAAAACTATTTATGTATCTCGGCCTGGGATTGCTTATTCAGATATTGCAAAATGAAATACAAATTTTATTTTTCATGATTACTCTAATATTTGTGCCTTATTTTGCACCAATTTTAATTCTCAGCTACCCTGAAGAATATATCATTGCAATAAATTTATAGATCTTATTACAATTCATAATATGCATTATTAAACATTTTATTGAACCTTCTGACGCTTTTCCATAGATTTGATTTGTTTATTTTCAATATTATTTTTCACGATTTAAACTAAAAATACGCATCGTAGCGTCAGGTGGTTCCAAGCAAATTTGTAGATATAATTTAGGCGAAAAATGTTGCTAGATAAAATGTTACTGTAGCTTGCGTCCTTTTTCCAAAAAGTTAATTTTTTTATTCTCAATATATTTTTGTAACAAGAATTTATAACAAATTTGTAGATAGTTTTCGGTTTTAATTTTTTTCGTACCTTGTATACTTTTATATTATTATATTCGTTCCTACACATCCTATAAAAAAATTATCAATAACAAATTTGTTGATTCACTTTTCTCGTATCCTGCATAGTTTGACCAGTAAAATAAGAATTTTGATTTTTCGTTATTTTTTGTGCGGGCGAAATTTTAATTTTCGATTTTTAAACCAAATTTAGAAAGTTGTTGCGATAATCTTGTAGGGTGTTGAAAATGCAACATTTTTCTCTCTCCGACAGTTTTTCATATCGTGCGTCGTTTGACTTGAAATGTTCATTTTTGTTTGTATTTTGGGAATTTTGTAAATGCCGTAACTAACTTGACGTTCATTTTAGGATACTTGGAGAGTAAGCAAAATCCGAATCCAATCCGTCCATTTTTTCAAAATTCGTGCTCACTGACATTTAACAAATACTGGGCGAGTGGTCAAATTTTACACAAATCTAATACCTTCTCTGATGATAAAGTAAAAAGAAACGAAGTTTCAACAAAATCTTCCAATTTTTAACCAGAGTTGAATTTTTAACCAAATATTCGAATGTTTAACCTGCCAAAATGAATACTCAAAAAAATGTAAATGATTTTTCAACCGAAAAATATGAAATTTCTATCTACAAGGATGAATACTAATACCAAATATGCGAATTTTCAACGAAGAAGATTAATTTTCTACCAAAAAAGATGAATTTTTAACAAAATACGTGAATTTTTAAACAATTAGTTGAACTTTCAACTAAAACGGACAAATATTTAAGCAAGGGTGAAAAAGTTAAATTTTCAGTAAAAAAATCAATTGGAAAAAAATGCGAATCTTCTACGAATAAAGACCTTTCAGTCAAGAAAAAAGAGTTCATCCGAATTGTTTAAGTTTCAAACAAAAATACGAATTTTCTCCAAAAACAGTTAAGTTTTCAACAAAAAAGTTCATTTTTGACCAAAAAGTTTCATTTTAATAAAAAAAAGGAGAAATTTGTAATTCATTAAGATTATTTTTCTACTACAGAAGATGAATTAGCAACAAACAGATAAATTTTCAACAAAAAATGGAAAATTTGCATTTTCAGTTGAAGACTTAATTTAAAGCAGAAAAAAGCGAATTTTCAACGGAATAGGTAAATTTCCAGCCTAAAATGCTTTTTAGTAAAGTGGTTCAACTTTTGCTCCAGTATTTGAATTTCCAATTTGAAAAAATCAATTTTCAACCAAAATGCAGTGGATACATTTTCAGTTAAAAAATTAGTTTTTATCCAACAGAATGAGGGGTCTCAACAGATTAGTTGAACTTTCAGCGAAACAATGCATTTTCATCAAAAAAAAAATGTTTTTTTAAAAACAAATTTTGTAAATTTGTAAGCAAATTATAAAATTTGTAACTAAAAATAAAATTGTCAGGAGAAAGCATGTGAAAAAAAGAAATGGAAATAGCCGTTCCGGGGTACCCTTAATCGCTTCACACTATCTCGGGACTCTCCAAACCGTTCTTCTTCTCTTTCTTTTTGTTGTGACTTCTGATAGCGCCGAACAGTAAACGTCGCAACTCCACTGACCTTGCAAGCGCCTCTCTCTCGCCCCCTTGGACCTCCTTGTACGACTAATACCGTGAAGCACTATAGCGGGACTCTAGTGTAAATGATAATATTTTCGAGGAATGTCGTTCCTGATGGCAAGGCTTTGGAGATGAAAAAACGGCAAATAATATTATTGAAGAGCTTTTTCCAACTTTCCATTCAAAATTATACGGTATCTATGAGTGACTTGCAATTTACGACACAGATGAGAACAACGTGGGGGTATGCCTCGCAACTTCAAAGAACGCAGTGGCTCCCATGTTTGCATTTTCTTCGCATTCAACGCAACGTCTCAAAACGATGATCGTGTTGCCACAACACGATGCCATCGTTTTTCCGTAACACTCACAGGAGTATTCTCCCAAAACGTGCATCGTGTTACGGCAAAACGAAAACTCTCAACACGTGGCATCGTGTTGGGAGAAGCAGATTTTTTTCTCAGTGTAGAGAAAGTCAGAAAAAAAATTGTTACCTTGAAAATATGTGTTGAAGATGGAATTTTTTGAAAAAAAAATCGTTTATTTAATACCAAAAACGCTTGGATCTTACAGTTTATGTGTTATATATGTTTTTATATAGATTTTTGCACGCACAATTCGAATCTGACATGCAAATCATTGCAAGACAAAATTCAAAATGACGGATTCAATTTGGCGGACCAAAATTGGAAAAGGAAACCGATTTGACTAAAATTTGCTACAAGGGTGTTATTCCGGTCGCTGATTTCAAATCCGGGGTCAAAAAAGAAAAATTCAGAATGGTGGACCAAAAGTGTGCAAAAAACAGATTTGACCGCTTTTTTAAATTCTGGAATTTTGACTTTGGATTTCAAATCAGCCACCTGCAAACCCCCCGATAGGCTATTTTAAGTCAAATAAATTTTGTTCTATAATTTTGGTCCACCAAATTGGATCCGCCATTTTGAATTTTTCAATTTTGACCCCGGGTTTGAAATCAGCGACCTGGAATACACCCTTGTAGCCAATTTTAGTCAAATCGGTTTCCTTTTACAATATTGGTCCAGTATATTGGATCCGCCATTTTGAATTCTTCAATTTTGACCCTGCATTTGAAATCAGCGACCCGAAGAACCCCCTTGTAGCAAACTTTAGTCAAATCGGTTTCCTTTTAAAATTTTGGTCGGCCATATTGGATCCGCCAATTTTAATGTTTTAATTTTGACCTTGGATTTATAATCAGCGACCTGAAAAACCACCTTGTAGCAAATTTTAGTCAAATCGGTTTCGTTTTACAATTTTAGCATGCCATATTGGCACCGCCATTTTGGATTTTGTCTTAAAACGATTTACATGTCAGATTCGGATTGAGCATGCAAAAATTCATATAAAAACATGTATAGCACATAAAATGTAAGATCTAAGCGTTTTTGGTATTAAATAAACGATTTTTTTTGGCAAAAATTCCATCTTCAACACATATTTTCAAGGTCATAATTTTTTTTCTGACAATATATAGAATTCCTGAAAATAAAACAAGAATGCAACGATAACATTTGGACAACCACCACAAAATGCTCCTATTGCAATTCCTAAAAAACAAAATAAAAAAATTTGTTTCTTCGGACAAAAATAAAAAAAGAGGATTTTAAGATTCTAAGGGGATTTGGTTGGTTGCCTTCTCATTTTTCTTTCCTCTATTTTATTTTTGTCCAAAGAAACAAATTTTTTATTTCGTTTTTTAGGAATTGCAATAGGAGCATTTTGTGGTGGTTGTCCAAATTTTATCGTTGAATTCTTGTTTTATTTTCAGGAATTATATATTTTGACTCGATTATTGGACGTTAAATGAGATCTTGAATTTGATTTTAGTCTGATTCAGAATTCTTGAATTTCAATTTTTTTCTGACTTTATAATTTTTCTATATTCGGAAAGGTTTTTTCTTTAATTAAGAAAAAAATATATCCCTCTAGGTCATTCCGATCCAAAGTTCTTTGATTTTGAGACAGAATTTCAAAGAAGGTCCACTATATACGTTAAAATGACACCTTCTTCAGCAAAATATCGATGTAAAGGGGGGAGTATATAATGAAAAAACTACGTAGATTTTAGGGGGGGGGGGGAGTGAAAAATCCACGGCAATCTACGAGGGGGGAGGGGGGACTCAAAAAATGACTCAAACCGGGTTACGTAGTTTATGGACGAGCCCTAACCATTTAAACTCTCTCTTATCGATCCTAGTATTGCAGTTAGAGAATCGTTTCAGCTCCAATTTGCCCACAACGTTATGTTTCTTCAAAAAGTGCAATATATGAACGCCCCCATCCCTCTTTTCGAACTCTGCTATCTAATCATTGTTGCCCCCCCCCCCCAATAGAACACTTTTTCTATCGTGTTTTCCTAATTTCCTCATTTTCCGACTTTGATAACTTCTGGAAAACTATGCCCTTTGCTCACCACTTTCGCACCCCCAAAATGATCATTCGTTTTTGTTATTTTGCCCGCAACACTTCAACTCAATATTAAATAAGTTGTGTCTATAAAACTTATTTGCGAACGAGATGCAATGTCGTCGAGGTCAAAAAAACAATCCGGTGCACAATATTGAAAAAGAAAACTTCTTGCTGATAAAGAAGCAGAAAAAAGTGCAAATGCTTTCAAAATATTCTTATCAGGATCCAGTAAAGTATTTTTAATTTGTTATTTATTGTTTGGGTTTTAAGAATACTCAATGTACATAATAGTGAAAATATTATGTTTTGAAATGTGCTTTTGGGACGTGTGGAAAAGTTGTCGTCTTTCTCTCAGGATCACCTGTGATTTTTTCAAATTCTTTGGATATCACTTTTAGACATTGGAAATTTTTTTATGATAAACAATATTACAGAATGATATTTAGGAAAAAAGAGAATTTTTGATCAAGTTAGAATTTCTTATGCATGTATACCATTAAGCCATTTCCCTTTCGCGGTAGGCGTGACACTACTAGATTCGGGTAGTGTTTCTAGGTGGATAGTTTCTTGTAGTAAAGAACTACATGTGTGGGTTCACCACACCCACGACGCCAACAGCACGCAGTAGTATTATTCCCGAATGATCACCCATCCAAGTACTAACCACGCCCAACACTGCTTAACTTCAGTGATCTAACGAGAACTGGTTTTTTCAGCTTGGTATGGCCAGAATTTTTTATAATAACGAATATTACGATTTTCTTAATCTGGTTAATAAGTACTTATGTCAACATTTAAACAAATGTTTTCCTACAAACTTTCTGGTTTCGCTTAGAGAAAATTATCGAAAATTATCAGTAAGATTTTCACGTATAAACGAAAGCCGGGGTCTGTGTCATATACGGAATGCCTGGCTGAATATTCTAGATAACCCTGATAAAAATTCTATTAAAAAAATTATTATGTTTGTTCGTAATTTTCACGAATAAACATTATAAATAATTATATAGTTAGAGTTTTTTTGACAGACCTATACGACTATGTGTAATAGAAATGGCCGAAGAGTGGACTTCGGCGGGGTACAGAGGGGTGCAGATTAGATCAAAAAGTGGTGGTAGGTGGAGCAAATTGTTTGCTGATGAGGGACGTAGAGAGGCAAGAGGATTGCGCAGTCATAAAAGTGACATAAGAGTGAGGTTATGTTTTGTTATGGCTTGCGTGTCAGTCGTGTTATTTGTCACTAATTATTATAAGTATAAATAAAATGACAACAATTGACCGCAAGGAATGTGTTGTGCACGGTTGTAAAAGAAGACACGTGCCTGGTCAAAAATCTGTTTAATGAGAAATTCTGAAAGTGACACACAGAATGTACGAAAAACATATCAGTGATCATTTTTAAAGATTTTCTGTTTAGTATATCCTGGATTTTGCATTAAATACTTAATTTATCTTGACTTAAAAATTCAATTCAACACACTCAAACAATTGTCGAGAATATGAAATTCCAGTATATGCGGCACTTCTTATTTTCGACAATTGACTCTATTTCTCTAGGAGCGCTTAGCGGAGAGGTATTTCGGCTAATGCCGTAAGAGTGATAGAGATCGTAATAAAGCACTCTTAGGGCCGCATTGTGTCTTTGGACGTAGGTTGTTCCCGCATGAGTTGGACAACTAGATAGTATGTGTCCTAGATGCTCGGGCCTCGGGGTGTTCATGATACACTCTGTAGCTATCATCGGGAATGTCTTCGCTCAAAATGTGGCGACGGTATGCTAGAGTAGAAATGACACCATCTTTACATGCCAAACTGAAGGCCTCCGTGCCCGACTTCAATCCGGGTGATTTAAGGAAAGCAAACGTCAGCTCATAACGATATAGACTGATCTTCAACATTTCTGTGGAAGATATCGTGCATCCTCTTGTCGAAGAGCTGTTCGCGGAGTGAGTATACAAGATGGATAAGATTTGATGCATGTTGTTCACCCCTGAAAATGACGTCAAGGCCGAGGTTACCAGCAGCTTCCTCCGCTGCTTTGTACAGAAACGTCCCTTTGCCTACTTCTTCGTGTTTCCTGACCATTTTATGATGAGGGACTTGTCCATTTGCGACTATATGTGCTATACCCAGAATAATCCTGTTCTCAAGACATTCAAGGTTCAGTATTCCACGACCACCTTGACGGCGTAAGATGTAGAGTCGTGGAACGGAAGACTTAAGGTGCATGCTTTTGTCCATGTGCAAAACCATTCGCGTCCTGTTATCAAGGGATCTGAGCTCGTCCTGCGTGCATGGAACCACTCCAAATGAATAGAGTACTACCGGGACGGCAAGCATCTTCGTTGCAGATACTTTGTTCTTAGCTGACAGTTCGGAAGACCAAATCTGCCAGATGAGACGTTTGTATCTGCTTCGGAGAGTATCCTTTATAGATGTCACGTCCTGAATGCGGCTCTGTGGCACGCCCAGGTATGTATAGGTCTCTCCAGCGCTAAGGTATCGTATAGCGCTTCTGTCGACGAGCTCAGGGTCTTCGGGGATGCCATTAGGTTTTCCTTTTTTCAAATTAACCTTGGCGCATGTCTCTAACCAAAACTCCATTCCAATCTCTTGAGTGTACTCTTTGACAATGTCTAGAGCTAGATGTAGTACATTTAATATTCGAGTGGCAAATAAATATGCAGATTGCACTTTGCTGCTTATGTTCAAGGTAACTCATGTAATTGTAACTCCGGTGGGAACTCAATTTTAACTTTCTCCAACTTCATCAATTACCGACGCGCAACGTCGGAAAGAATGCCGAAAACTGGGAACTAACTCTCGGGTCTTAGGTCCACCTGCCAATGGGGTCCTTTGAGCAGTCCGATTTTGACGGATTATTTTAATTTATTTAATGAGCAATCTCCCACCTCATCTCTGGAATACTTTGAATTTTGTGAATGTAAATGAACTCTAAAGAATAAAACGGTTCATCGAAAACCCCTACACTATATATTGTAATAAATCATTTTTTAAACATTTAAATTATTATTTTGTATTGAATTTTATGGTATCGTATTCAAACATGTTCAGTTTAAATTTAAAATATTTATTTTATCAAAAAATATGATTATGTAGAGTTCTCGCGTGTATAATTAGCAGTGTATAATTTTCAAGTGTGAAGTTTAACTTTGTAGCATCACTGTCGCCCCTTTTTCAAAAGAAGAATGTTCTGTATTATTAAAAATTGACTCTAGTCAAATAATAGTCTATTTAAAAAAATGTAAGTACACCAAATCCTCGGTTGAAGAACTCGCGGTTTATTAATTCCTAGAACTGCTGCTGGCCCACGCCGTTTTTCAGCTCGCGGGGCGAGAGACGGTTGCCACTCCTGCCTGAAAAACACCAGCAGCGTAGCGGCAAGGCGCAGTACGCGTGCACTCACATACGGAGATTGCGTATTATCAGAAAATTATTCCCAAGGCCCGGACTGTTTACGTTTGGATTCCCCCGACTGAGGATAAAGGCTACTCGCAGGCTACCCCCGACACTGTTAATAAACCGCGGGTTTGGTGTAACACAGTTATAAGGCTATTCATTATAAGTAAATATTGAAAAGTTTTTACTACTGTTATTTACGAACAATAAATTTTAATTGCAATATTTAACTATTTTTGTTCATATAAAATGTATAGCAGCATACAAATATATTCATCAGGATACAATTTCATTTCAATTAAATTCCAGAGCACATCTAATACATCTACGTATTTCCTAAATGCCAAATTGAGTCTGATAATTAAAAATTAAAAATATCTTTAATATAAAATTTTTCACATTATTTGTACGTATGTACCGCCTGAGTATCTAGTCGAGGCGCCCTATCAAAAAGGCTCATTTGAGGTAAAAAATGCTATCTGAAATTTGACTTCGTATTCTTGGAGTGCTAGCATGTAAAACAAAAGCCTATATATTTGCGACCAATGTTTCGGAAGCACTGTGTGTATAAACAATCGTCAAAGATAGTAAAAACAGGTTTTTTTGTTTATTGCAACTAAACTATACAGTGAGGCCAAATTCATAGTAGTCATAGTCATAAGTGCGAAAGAGATGCTCTTATGCGCCATCTACTAGTGTCTCACTTGCACTCACGCTTCCCTATGACTACTATGAAGTTGACCTCACGGTATGTATGTCAGAAAAAAAGTTTAGTTAACAAAATTTAGGTCTCACAAATATCTACAAAATGACGTGTCGTACATTAAGATTTGTTCATTTGTTTACTTGGAAAAAAATAAAAACCAACCGAAAGTGCCTTTTTTTAAATATGCAATTAGGATTGCAATAATTAATTAAGAAGTTCCGAAATTTTAGAGAGTATGTGCCTTATCACTCTTAAAAAGTGTGCAAAACTTCAGCCCGAAATAATCACTAGTTTTATAAAACTCATTTTTTGCAACGCACGCACGAAAGCCAAAGCCGTGGTAAAAAGCAGTTAGAAAAAGACTTTTTCTAGCTGCTGCGCTTGCGCTCTTTGAGCAAGATTACTTTATCTAGCTGCTGCGCTTGCGCACTTCCAGCCAGATCACTTGTTCTAGCTGTTGCGCTTGCGCATTTCGATTCAGATTTACTTTCCAGGACTGCCGGAATAATAACCTCACTTCATTATGATTTGACGCTTGAGAGACTGATTGTGAGTAGTGAATAGAGATTGGACAAACTCGAAGTAATAAGTTACCATAAATGACTGATAAATTACCATCGATGACCGATAAATTACCGAAAATTTCAGAAGTATTTGGATACCTGAAATTTCCGGAAATTTATCAATTTTCCATAAATTTTCGGAAATTTTGCAATTTTCCATAAATTTCCGGAAATTTTTCAATTTTTTCCAAAAAGCTTTGGCTACCTGAAATTTTGGGTAATTTAGCCATTTTCCATAAATTACCGGAAATTTAGCAATTTTCCATAAATTTCTGGACATTTTTTGAATCTTTCCAAAAAGCTTTAGAGACCTTAAGTTTCCGATACTTTCGTAACTTTTCACAAATTTCCGGAAATTTTGGGATGTTTTTCAAAAAACTTTGGATACCTTGAATTTCTGGAAATTGTCGGTAATATAAATATTCATCGGAAATTTTCGGTAATTTTATCATAAATTTCCAAAAAAATTATTCTTATTGTTTCTCAAATCGAAAATGCCCTGCATTTGTTAAAAAAAATATCGCGTGCAGCAGGTGCTGAAAGTAGACAGTTGCAACTCCTGTGACGTTTACAGTACTTGCCATCGGCTCATCATCGGGTCGTTTCCGGCTTGTCTTCGGCTCGTTTACAGCTCGCCTACAACTCACCTTCGACTCGCCTCTGGCTCGTACAGCAAACTTCACACACGAGTGGAACTGCCTACTTTCCACACTTGTAGCACAATATACTATTTTATTTGAAATTTGACTATTTTTCAACGGAATTTCTACAGATTTGGCCGACATGATCTGAACAAAAAGTGGGTTATTGCCCTCTGCAGGAGTTGTGCTATCAAGTACACTTAGCAGCAAAATGATTTTTAACCATTAAATTGAATACAAATGGCTTACAAAAGATGTCATGTTTTCTTCTAATAACAAATGAAATAACTACATCTATTTTCATGTTATGGAGCTTAATTTTGTACCAAATATTGAAAAATGATCTACTAATTGTTATAAAATTCAAGAAAATATGAGTTCTGAATTTATTGTTTATAATCGTGTTTCATTCACGGAAAAGTTCACAGAAAAGGATCGACGTTGACTACGTCAACGGAGGCGGAGTGGGGGAACCTGCTGTGGCTTGCCAGGAGCTCGCGCCAGAATTGAATTCACGTGTTCCAATTGCAAACAGTTTTAATATCTCAGCAATAAATTGATGTATCAAGATGTTTTTTTTTTTTTTAATTTTGACTAACTTTCCGTGCTGGTTACAAACCTGTTGGTTACTTCTCAAAAAAATTTATATCTAATACCTTATGTTCAAAACTATTTTATTTACATCGGAAAAATTACTTGAGGCAAAAAATGTAAAAAATTCTTCAAATATTGTCTAATAACCACACGTACGCGACAGCAGCTTCCCCCACTTCGCTGCTACAGACCACGTAAATCCTTCTCCCATAATCAGTCACCATAATTAACAACAAAATAATGCATTGCCTTCGAAATTTAATAACAAATAGTACAGCTCTCATTCTGTACTTGATGTAAATTTCAACTTTTGAGGCTCAAAAATGCAGGGGCAGTAATTTGAAAAATATATACAAATTTCTCCTCCCCCCCCCCCCCTTCCATGAAGTACAACAATTTTTTGGTGCAATTGCAGAATAGGGGCGTCACCTCTGTTTTGGCTGGAAAAATTTTTTTTTCGGCAAAAGACTATTAGAATCTTTAATTGGACGCTATGAGACGAAAGGACGCCCTTGGCTATCGAGATATGGGTAATTGTCAAATTGAAGGCAAACTTGAAGTCCCAATAATATAACATTAACTTAGAAGCTCGTGCCAATTTTTTTTTAATTTTAATAAACACATATTATCATCCTCTACAGAATGGGCAGTTCCTTTTTTTCATTTCTGTTCCTATTTACTTTCATTTAATATAAGAACACCCGAAACGTCATTACCGTACGGCGTCCCAACCTCACTTTGCACAAGGATAAACTGATTTTCTCCGTTTTTTTAGACAGTAACCTGAAAAACGCTTAACGTATTAAATTTTGTTAACTTCACATGAACATAAATTTAATGTATGCACATTTTTTTAATTCAAATAAATAATATTTTAAAAGCCTTGATGTCTGTCCCTCAATTTTTTCCATTTCAGAAGTCATTACCGTACGTCTGTTTTTCTAGTAAAATATTGTAGTTACAGTTGAGTAATAAATACAAAAATATTAGGCGTATTGTTTAATACAAGTTTTTATAAAATTGAGCTTAAAATAATAACTCTCTTTTCTGTGAATCCGATATTAAAACTGAAAAGTGCATCTTGACAACAAAAACGTCATTACCGTAGGTGACTTTTGATAATTAAAATTTGTGATTTTTTTTTATAAACAATAAAAAAGGTTAAACTTTAACATTTTTCTCGCATCATTACCGTACGGTACAATAGAACAGCGTACGATTGATTATATGCGCGTGCCCATGGATTCATTATTATTTCTTATTTTCATAACTGCCCCTTTTGGATTTAAAATAGTTACATGTGATAAGATCAATTTCCGTTATGAAATATTTAATTCCTAATAATAATATGATTGCCACTGTAGGTGCTAAAATTTGCCTACAAGTTGACAATTACCCATATGTATGTCACAAAAATAAAAAATAGATATGCAATGGTCACAAAAATAATGTTGAATACACCCCTAGCCATTTCCAACGTCTTGTGGGGGCGGGAAGGCACCCCTTAGACTCGTCACAAAAATCATGTTGCTCAAATCCCTACCCCTTTCCAACGTCCCGTCTCCTCTTGTCTCAAGTGACAGCTGATGTACGTGAAACTCCTTTTTTTGTCGACATAATAGCTTATGTCGGCATAAAAAAATATCTAAATATATTTTGATTAATTAAAAACAATTCGATTTCAATTATTTAAAGTTTTTCTGGCCGTACGGATGTTTAAAAACACCTAAACTATTAGTTAAATATGGTAATTCCGATATCGTAACAGACCCATATTTGAGACATCGTAGTAAAAAAAGTAACAATAATTTTAAACGTTTTCCTAATCAAATTGCTTTATTTATCGTTCAATTACACATTCCAATAGTTTGTTGCTGGAAAAAAAAAATTTCCAGCCAAAACAGAGGTGACGCCCCTATTCTGCAATCTAACCCAATTTTTTTAATGTGTAGAAAAATAGCGTATATCGAATGAATTTTATTAAGATTCCATTGAGTAAAAATTGATAAACTTATTTTATTTATGACGAAAAAACATACCGTCTTTTTGTAGCCATTTTTATGCACAATATTGCCATTTTTACGTACAAGTTTAAATGTTGTGACTACTTCCGTATTCTGATTTTAGCTATGCAAGCGGTGAGGATTTACGTTTCCCAATAGGGAACCCAGGTTCAGTTCAGTTTTAAGCCGAAGTACACGAAGTGGGATATATTGGGTACATCAAGGTCCAAACAAAAAGCTTAAACTAAATTCAACAACGGATTGGTCGGTTATTGAGGGGGTTATTCGTCCATGTTGCACGTCCCACCACTTTCAGTTGAAAAGAAAATGTAATCGTGATTTTCGGGTATCTTACCTAATCTTGTGTAGTTCCGACACTGGCTGAGAAGAAACGTGTTCTTGGTAAAAACACGTGTAAAGTTAGGTTGGGAATTTCTCGCCAAGGTGCCAGATATATGCCGAGAGAACATTATGTCTGAACCTCATTAAGTCCTTTTCTTTGACCTTCTATTATAATATAGAGTCTCGAGGCTGCATTTTATGAAAGAGCCACGGTACATATTATGCTGTCAGTTTTCCTCAATATGCAATTTACGTCAATCTTCTCATTATAGCTCCGTGTGAAACAATTCAGTTAGTTTTCTAATAGTTTAATACATTTCTTATTTACTCATTTTGAAATTGTTATCTCACTTCCATAGAATCCAATCACAAAATAATTGATTTCCGAGCTTTTAAATCAAAATCTGCTGCAGAAGTCCCTCTGAAAAAAATCTTAATAACAAAGATCTGGCAGCTATCTTATGGCATTTTCATACCTCTTCCTGCCGGCAGTCTACTCGTACAAAGCCCATAAGATTGAAGGAGACGGACCAATCTCTATCTCTTTCACTCTTGTGGACTTTCTGCACACAGGGTGGAGTCCCATAGCAGCGTCAAACTTGGCGCAAAACGTCAAATCACTAGATATTTCAACCAATGATATTCTCCCACTGATCTGCACTGATCTCTATAGCTGTATCTACAATTCTACCTGGGGACGATTTGGGAGCGTATAGCGCATGATCCAATAAATACATGGTCTAGCCACGCACAAGTAAAAAAAACTGAGCCAATGAGAACCCACCGCTTGTTTTCTCCATCTTGGATGAAAAAGGCGGCAAACGTAAGTGATTTTAAAATGTAAAATGTTAGAATTGAAATTTCTTGTAATTTTGAGATATACAAATACTTCAATTCTAATCAAATGTATTTTAATTTAGAAAATCGGTGAAGGAAAATACGGATGCAGTGCCCACAACATATAAGATGATGATTATCATGTTTTATTTATTAAAAAATATTGTTCCTCAGTTTTCAATTCATGACAGGTGCTTTCCAGCGGATAAATCGTAATCTGTACCTGACCTTCTACAAGCAGCTACTCATACATTACAAAACTGGAAATCTCTCAAGATCTAGTGCGGAGAAAATAATCTAAAGAAGAAGTGGAAATCATAAATTCTTCAAGCGCAAAGCTATTGTCGTCCAGATACAGACCTTACTTATTTCTTTAAAATTTAAGGACCCGCGTGGTGATATTACAGTCATCTGTCACTTTTGCATACAGTGTGAATTATGTATACATTGTTAAACGGAGATATTTACAATGTAATTGACATGAATATCAAAATTTGTATGTACTTTTCATCACCCTCATTCATTCTCATTTACAAACTTTCATTCTCTCCTGAATATAATTAATTTTCTCCTCAATTTTCTTATAATATCATTTAGTAGTTATTCCAAGTTTTTTTTTGAATTTATTACTTCAATAATTTCATATTATTTCTTCCTACATATTCATTTTCCTATAATAGTTTGTCGTACACAGAGTACGCGTCAAACTCAAACTGCGCGGTCATAAAACAAAATGGTAGAACTAAGCGCTTGCGTGATTTGGACGAAACGGTGCCCTCAAGTGGCTAGACCATGTATTTATTGGATCATGGTATAGCGCATCATCCAAAAAAATACGTCTAGCCACGCACAATGAAAAAACTGAGCCAATGAGAACCCACCGCTTATTTTCTCCATCTTGGATAAATAAAGCGGCAAATGTAGGTGATTTTAAAATGTAAAATGTTAAAATTGAAATTTCTTCAAATTTTAAATGTACAATTCTAATCAAATGTATTGTAATGTTGAAAATGGGTAAAGGAAAATATGGATTGACTATAATTTCAGGTTATGTGTTTCATAACCTCTTCCTGGTGACATATGTGTGTATAAAGTAAAATTGAAATCAATTGGGAAAGTAATAAATAAATCAAATTGTACAGTGCAGTGCCCACGACATATGAGATGATAATTATTATGTTTAAATTATTAAGAATTATTTTGTCCCAATTTTGGAGGGAAATTTGATTTACAGATACCAAATATTTATCAACAATTATGAAATACTCTTATTCACTCCTTTTTTACCATTTCTATTACGTTCGTAATATAATTAATACATGTGGAACGGGGGAAGGTGGCAAGTGACAATTTTTGAAAAAAGGTATTCTTTGTTAGAAAATTCTCAAAATTTCAAATACACACCGAGTTAAAAGGAGTTGCCTCCGAGGCGTATTTTTAATGGTATCAGTAGGTCGAAGTTGGTTTTTTATATCCACTAAAAATAAAGACTTTCATGAAGAAGGTATTTGTTATGATATTCAAAAAAGGCATATATTTCAATATCTCTATGGTTCAAGAGCAGAAAATGTCAATGTTATTATTGATCATTATTGGGCCACCGTCTCATATTGAAAATTGATTTTCTGGTAAGTGAATAACTTTTTTCGAAAAAAATTTGCTGTCTCGGTGTTCATCTACTGAACATCTCGACGGGGAAATTTCACAATTTGAAAAACAAAATAACAATTGAAATTGTTGTGACGATTTTCAGAGATCACAAAATTCTAACCTCAAAAGTAAACCTCATAATTTCCTCCGGAATAAATTTTTGTTTTATGAAACTTTCGCCATCTGTACATTCAGTAACCGTTTTACCGTTTACATCCCTAATAGCACAGAACGTTCCCGGAACGTTCCATGGGAACTTTCAGAACGTTCCAGCGGAACGTTCCAGGGAGGTGTGAAATGTCCGCCGCTTGGGAACGTGCCAAACATAAATTAACGTTATTGTTATTATTATCAATAAAAAAACGCCTAAAACGTAAGTGATAGGTCAAAATCGATGTCAATTTTTGATACGGATATCATATTATAGTTTAGTATATGCGGTACTCAAAATTCAAAAATGACATACATTCTTACCTATCTCTTACGGTTTACGAGATAATTGTTGTTAAAAACAACAATAATGGAAGGTTCCCCTCAGGTCCCAGTGGAACGTTCCTGGAACGTTCCCAAGGGCGGACATTTTACACGTTGCGGGAACGTTCCTGAAACGTTCCAGTGGAACGTTCCGAAGGTGACCGCGGAACGTTCCAAGAACGTTCCCGGAACGTTCCGTGCTATTGGGGATGTAATATGAAATCACATTTTCACACATTATAAAACTCTCTTCTTCTTAGCAGACTTTTTTATGGAATGTTAAATGTTGTTGGCGAAACACCATAATATTGCACACATGCATATTTATAGGTCAAAGGAATGTCGAAATTTTACCATATGAGACAGTATTTTCCACTTAATTTAAAGATGGTAAATCTTAATTTCAATGCATATATATAAATGAAGATAATTTACTTTTTACATTGCATTGCATGGTGATTCGTGGACAAAGTTTTCTCTGAAATTTCGAAGAGGCTCTTCATTTCTTGTCATGAATTTATCTTTATGAATGTAAAATTTATCTTGAACACATATTGTCAGTTTTCGGAACGGGTTACTTTTTTGATTCGTGGTTACTAAAAATTTACTTGTTTTATGAAAAGGTTACTTTTGGTAACATTTTTTGCGCGAAATAACGAAATAAATTAATTCATTTAATTGTATTATTTAAAAACTTATGAAGAATGTAAAAATTCAAATTTTTTTCGTTCTGGCACTTTAGAGCCAAGAAAATTAGAAAATAATAATAAAATAATGAATAGCTCCAAAGTTAACGGCAAACAAAGGGCTGTCAACTGCATTGTCATGAATCCTGATAAAAATTCCAATTCATCTAAAATTTCTATTTTTTAAATTAAATTTTTAAATCTCATTTACTTTTACATTTTCCGATAAAATTTTATCTTATTTGGTTAAAATTCTGTTACAAGTTCAACCATTTTTGTTAAAACTTTATTTTTTTGTTGAAAATCCATCCCTTCAGTTCAAACTTCGTCTTCTTTGGTAGAAAATTAATCTTCTTCATTAAAAATCACCCTCTTCTTTAGAAATGCATAATTTTCATTTGAAAATTCATCTTTCTGTTTCGAAATGTACTTATTTTGTTGAAAATCTGTCTTTTTCGGTGGAATATTCCCCTGCTGTCATAGAAAATTCAATTCAATTTGTTGGACAGATAATTTTTTGTCAAAAATCCATATTTACTGGTTCAAAATTCAACAGTTTTGTGAAAATTAGTCTTTTTGGCTCACAAGCTCAACAATTTGGTTGAAAAATAACCTATTTCCTTGAAAAGTTGTATTTTTGGAATGAATTCAACTGTTTCTGATATGAAATTGAAATACTTTTTCGTTATCAAATCAATATTACATTTTTCGTTAACGATTCATTTCAAGATCTAGTGCGGAGGAAAAAACCTAAAGAAGAAGTGGAAATCATACATTCTTCAAGCGCAAAGCTATAGTCGTCCGGATGCAGACCTTACAAACATTTCTTTAAAATTTACGGACCCGCGTGGTCCTTTTGCGGTCATCTGTCACTTTTGCATAGAGTGAGAATTATGTATACACTGTTAAACGGAGATATTTACAATGTAATTGACATAAATATCAAAATTTGTATGTACTTTTAATCACCCTCATTCACTCTTATTTACAAACTTCCATTCTCTCCTGAATATAATTTATTTTCTTATAAGTGTTCTTATAATATCATTCAGTACTTATTCCAGGTTTTTTTTGGAATTAATTATTTCAATATTTTCATATTATTTCTTCCTGCATATTCATTTTCCTATAATAGTTTGTCGTACACAGAGTACCCGTCAAACTCAAACTGCGCTGTTATAATAAAAAAATGGTGGAATTAAGCGGTTGCGTGACTTGGACGAAACAGAGCACTCAAGTGGCTAGACCATGTATTTATTCGATCATGGTATAGCGTATTTCTCCAGCGCATTGTATGGGTGCCAACTGTTAGATACTACGCTATGGAGAAAATGTCCCTAGATAGAAATGGGTTAATTGACAGACAGCCCTTGTTACGTCTCCAGCGCTGTTGTCGATTCGAAGATGGAGAACGTAGAACTTCCTCTCTGGATTCGTTGCCGACGTGAGTAATGAAAATCACTAACCGCGCGAACTGGTCGAGGTTCAAAATAAATGATTAACACTGCACAAAATAATTTAGAGAACAAATCAATCGTTTTTATTTATTTTGTTATTAATGTTTAAAAAACGGCGATACCACGCTGAAAACACCAGTTCCCGTTAGATCACTGAAGTTAAGCAGTGTTGGGCGCGGTTAGTACTTGGATGGGTGACCGTTCGGAGAATACTGCGTGTTGTTGACCCGTCGTGGGCGTGGTGGACCCACACTGGTAGTATTTATCCACCTAGAAACACTACCCGAATCGGGTAGTGAGGCAATGAACTTTCGAGTTCGAAATGCTAATCAATTTTTTATTTTTTTTTAATGTTTAAAAAACTTCACAAGGATTCCTTGTTAAATTCCTCATGGACAACATATTCGTAATTTGCTTCTCGCGTATAAACTATAATTATTGTATAGTGTAATTCCCTATAGACTCGACAAATAGAAAATTGTTCGTAGTTACTATCTGAAAAATGTTCGATTAGATCATATAAGATTTCATCCGGATTTGACATTTTAATAGTTTAGTTAATTAAATCATTTTTAATTAAATTGTTTTATTTCGCACTTCACTTGAGAATTAACTCGACAAAAGTCGACCACGGCGAGTCGTACCGAATTACCGGAGTGAGTTATGTTTTGTGGACTAGAATTTTATTTGACAGTTTTATAGAAATGTTCTAAGTCCAATTCAAGTACTATAACTCAGAGACGCGAGTGTCGCAGATTTAATGTTGGAAAGAAAGCGGCGAGATACAATTATCTGACGTTTTCGATGCTCTGCACATATATTTATGATCTCGGTTTTGGTACCAAAAAAGGTGGGAATAGTCCTTCTAGCCAATAGAATTGCTGACGTCATATAATTTAATGTTTAGTTAGCCAATCTCGTTAAGCACCGCCCATGCATTTCAAGCTAAAAAAATGAGATTCTAATTCTCGGAAATGCATTTTTACGATTCTTGTCGATTGACATTTTTCTGTCAAATTGCGTTATAGAACGTGATTTACGGCGTCTGAAGGGCACCTTGTCGCTTCAACCCTTTACGTGAGTCATAAATTATCTATGCTCGCGGTCTAGATCAGGCCTGCCCAAGCTGGGGAAAACTGCTCATTCACCACATGTTCGAGTTCCACCACCACGTCCCTCTTCTCAGGTCAAGAGGCTTGCGGGGTGGTCGCTCTCGTGAAGTTGAATGAGTAGAGGTCGGTGGTGGTGTTAAATTCCTATCTGGCAAATGAGCAGTTTTCCCCAGCTTGGGCAGGCCTGGTCTAGATCACACGTGTGGTTGTCGGAGAGCGCACGTGTCAAACTTAACTTACATCTATATATCTATATATATTGATCTATCATAGAGTACATACCTATTTCAAATGTTAACTTTTAATTCCTTACTTCTATCTATTAGAAGATATTTATTCGAGGTACAGAGAGGAGTTGTCATGTAATTTCTTATTGTAAAAAATTATTAATAATTATTCTGTCTAATTACAGAGTTTTATTTCAATAAATCAATTTACTGAATTTCTCTTTCATTTGAATTATTTAAAATATTTACCCCTCTTAAAATAACTAGAAAATTACTAGCCAGTAAGTATTTAGTAATAGTGTTCTAGTGCCCTGGCAATCTAGTTCTAAAACAGCGCCTGCTGTTTAGAGTTCCAAAATTCTCGGTAATTTAAATTTGGAGAAGGTAACGGAGAACGTTACCGTATATTACCGAGAGTAGGAGAATTTGTCGAGAATTTACGAGAACGTTTATTTTTAACTTTTATTTTTCGTTTTTTAATTGAAATAACGTTCATATTCAAAAAAATTAAACCTAAATAGCAATAAACAGAAGAACCATATTCTTCAAAATAGAATTTAATTTATTGATACCGTAAATTCTTTCGAACATTTATAAGCATTATAAACTTTAGTGTAGAAGAAGTTGACAAAATCAGTATTGTTATTAGGGTACCCTTTCACGAAGCTCGAATTTGAATTTTTCATTGAATTAATATTTCACATAGGGTTCGCATCTAGGTTCTCGTCCAATCACATTTGCCGTAAACCAACAAAGTAAGAGCTCGTCCATAAACTACGTAGCCCAGTTTGAGTCATTTTTTGTGCCCCCCCCCCCCCCCCCTCGTAGATTGCCGTACATTTTTTACTACCCCCCTCCTAAAATCTACGTAGTTTTTTCATTATATACTCCCCCCTTTAAATCGATATTTTGCTGAAGAAGGTGTCATTTTAACGTATATAGTGGACCTTCTTTGAAATTCTGTCTCAAAATCAAAGAACTTTGGATCGGAATGACCTAGAGGGATATATTTTTTTCTTAATTAAAGAAAAAACCTTTCCGAATATAGAAAAATGATAAAGTCAGAAAAAAATTGAAATTCAAGAATTCTGAATCAGACCAAAATCAAATTCAAGATCTCATTTAACGTCCAATAATCGAGTCAATATAGAATTCCTGAAAATGAAACAAGAATTCAACGATAAAATTTGGACAACCACCACAAAATGCTCCTATTGCAATTCCTAAAAAACAAAATAAAAAAATTTGTTTCTTTGGACAAAAATAAAATAGAGGAAAGAAAAATGAGAAGGCAACCAACCAAATCCCCTTAGAATCTTAAAAACCTCTCTTTTATTTTTGTCCGAAGAAACAAATTTTTTTATTTTGTTTTTTAGGAATTGCAATAGAAGCATTTTGGGTGGTTGTCCAAATTTTATCGTTGAATTCTTGTTTTATTTTCAGGAATTCTATATATTGTCAGAAAAAAATTATGACCTTGAAAATATGTGTTGAAGATGGAATTTTTGCCAAAAAAAATCGTTTATTTAATACCAAAAACGCTTAGATCTTACATTTTATGTGCTATACATGTTTTTATATGTATTTTTGCATGCCCAATCCGAATCTGACATGTAAATCGTTTTAAGACAGAATCCAAAATGGCGGTGCCAATATGGCATAAAAAAATTGTAAAACGAAACCGATTTGACTAAAATTTGCTACAAGGTGGTTTTTCAGGTCGCTGATTATAAATCCAAGGTCAAAATTAAAAAATTAAAATTGGCGGATCCAATATGGCCGATCAAAATTGTAAAAGGAAACCGATTTGACTAAAGTTTGCTACAAGGGGGTTCTCCGGGTCGCTGATTTCAAATGCAGGGTCAAAATTGAAGAATTCAAAATGGCGGATCCAATATAGTGGACCAATATTGTAAAAGCAAACCGATTTGACTGAAATTGGCTACAAGGGTGTATTCCAGGTCGCTGATTTCAAACCCGGGGTCAAAATTGAAAAATTCAAAATGGCGGATCCACTTTGGTGGACCAAAATTATAGAACAAAATTTATTTGACTTAAAATAGCCTATCGGGGGGTTTGCAGGTGGCTGATTTGAAATCCAAAGTCAAAATTCCAGAATTCAAAAAAGCGGTCAAATCTGTTTTTTGCACACTTTTGGTCCACCATTCTGAATTTTTCTTTTTTGACCCCGGATTTGAAATCAGTGACCGGAATAACCCCCTTATAGCAAATTTTAGTCAAATCGGTTTCCTTTTCCAATTTTGGTCCGCCATATTGAATCCGTCATTTTGAATTTTTTCTTGCAATGATTTGCATGTCAGATTCGAATTGGGCATGAAAAAATCTATATAAAAACATATATAACACATAAACTGTAAGATCTAAGCGTGTTTGGTATTAAATAAACGATTTTTTTCCAAAAATTCCATCTTCAGCACATATTTTCAAGGTAACAATTTTTTTTCTGACTTTCTCTACACTGAGAAAAAAATCTGCTTCTCCCAACACGATGCGACGTGTTGAGAGTTTTCGTTTTGCCGTAACACGATGCACGTTTTGGGAGAACACTCCTGTGAGTGTTACGGAAAAACGATGGCTTCGTGTTGTGGCAACACGATCATCGTTTTGAGACGTTGCGTTGAATGCGAAGAAAATGCAAACATGAGAGCCACTGCGTTCTTTGAAATTGCGAGGCATACCCCCACGTTGTTCTCCTCTGTGTCGTAAATTGCAAGTCACTCATAGATACCGTATAATTTTGAATGGAAAGTTGGAAAAAGCTCTTCAATAATATTATTTGCCGTTTTTTCATCTCCAAAGCCTTGCCATCAGGAACGACATTCCTCGAAAATATTATCATTTACACTAGAGTCCCGCTATAGTGCTTCACGGTATTAGTCGTTTTAAAAAAACATTTTTTTTTTTTTGATGAAAATGCAACTGTTTCGCTGAAAGTTCAATTAATCTGTTGAGACCCCTCATTCTGTTGGATAAAAACTAATTTTTTAACTGAAAATGTATCCACTGCATTTTGGTTGAAAATTGATTCTTTCAAATTCGAAATTCAAATACTGGAGCAAAAGTTGAACCACTTTACTAAAAAGCATTTTAGGCTGGAAATTTACCTATTCCGTTGAAAATTCGCTTTTTTCTGCTTTAAATTAAGTCTTCAACTGAAAATGCAAATTTTCCATTTTTTGTTGAAAATTTATCTGTTTGTTGCAAATTCATCTTCTGTAGTAGAAAAATAATCTTAATGAATTACAAATTTCTTCTTTTTTTTATTAAAATGAAACTTTTTGGTCAAAAATGAACTTTTTTGTTGAAAACTTAACTGTTTTTGGCGAAAATTCGTATTTTTGTTTGAAACTTAAACAATTCGGATGAACTCTTTTTTCTTGACTGAAAAATCTTTATTCGTAGAAGATTCGTATTTTTTGTTCCAATTGATTTTTTTACTGAAAATTTAACTTTTTCACCCTTGCTTAAATATTTGTCCGTTTTAGTTGAAAGTTCAACTAGTTGTTTAAAGATTCGCGTATTTTGTTAAAAATTCATCTTTTTTGGTAGAAAATTAATCTTCTTCGTTGAAAATTCGTGTATTTGCTATTAGTATTCATCCTTGTAGATAGAAATTTCATATTTTTCGGTTGAAAAATCATTTACATTTTTTTGAGTATTCTTTTTGGCAGGTTAAACATTCGAGTATTTGGTTAAAAATTCAACTCTGGTTAAAAATTGGAAGATTTTGTTGAAACTTCGTTTCTTTTTACTTTATCATCAGAGAAGGTATTAGATTTGTGTAAAATTTGACCACTCGCCCAGTTTTTATTAAATGTCAGTGAGCACGAATTTTGAAAAAATGGACAGATTGGATTCGGCTTTTGCTTACTCTCCAACTATCCTAAAATGAACGTCAAGTTAGTTACGGCATTTACAAAATTCCCAAAATACAAACAAAAATGAACATTTCAAGCCAAACGACGCACGATATGAAAAACTGTCGGAGAGAGAAAAATGTTGCATTTTCAACACCCTACAAGATTATCGCAACAACTTTCTAAATTTGGTTTAAAAATCGAAAATTAAAATTTCGCCCGCACAAAAAATAACGAAAAATCTAAACTTTTATTTTACTGGTCAAACTATGCAGGATACGAGAAAAGTGAATCAACAAATTTGTTATTAATAATTTTTTTATAGGATGTGTAGAAACGAATATAATAATATAAAAGCATACAAGGTACGAAAAAAATTAAAACCGAAAACTATCTACAAATTTGTTATAAATTCTTGTGATAAAAATATATTGAGAATAAGAAAAATAACTTTTTGGAAAAAGGGCGCAAGCTACAGTAACATTTTATCTAGCAACATTTTTCGCCTAAATTATTTCTACAAATTTGCTTGGAACCACCTGACGCTACGATGCGTATTTTTAGTTTAAATCGTGAAAAATAATATTGAAAATAAACAAATCAAATCTATGGAAAAGCGTCAGAAGTTGCAATAAAATGTTTAATAATGCATATTATGAATTGTAATAAGATCTATAAATTTATTGCAATGATGTATTCTTCAGGGTAGCTGAGAATTAAAATTGGTGCAAAATAAGGCACAAATATTAGAGTAATCATGAAAAATAAAATTTGTATTTCATTTTGCAATATCTGAATAAGCAATCTCAGGCCGAGATACAGAAATAGTTTTTTTACAAAGTTTTTTAACTGGAAATGCAATTTTTTAATTTTTAGTTGAAAATTAATCTATGTTAGTTACAGATTAGCTTCTTTGGTAGGAAACTAATATTGGTGGTTTGAAATTTTTTCTTGTTTGTAGTTAAAAATGCAAATGTTTGGTTCTAAATTAACTTTTTTGTTGAAATTCATATTTTCGACTTGAAAATTCGACAGTTTTAGCGAAAATTCGTCCTTTCGCTTGAAAATTCAACAATTCGGATTAACTATTTTTTCTTGATTAAAAAATAATTAATTGTTGAAAAATTGTTTCTTCAGTTGAAAATGTGACTATTTTTGTAATTTTTTTTTATTGAAATTAATACATGTAGATGGTGAAAGAAACTGACATACTTC
>CAKNXH010053405.1:25328-49724 GCA_932178445.1 Andricus quercusramuli | reverse complement strand
TTGTTGAATTTTCCCTACTACGCTTTAAGGGAAAATTCCCTACATTTTCAGTAAGATTCCACAAAAATTTAGGGAATTTTCCCAAATCTGTTTTGGGGAAAATTCCAAAATTTCTTTTGTAATATTTCACAAACTATTTTAGGGATTTTTCCCCAAGGCGAAGTAGGGAAAATTCCCGAATTTTGGTGTATATTACTTCCACACGATTTTGGGGAAAATTCGCTCGAAAATTTTTTACAGTGTTCAGAAGAACTGCGATTGTCTAGAATGAGAGGATCTACAACAGGCTCCAGTAGCTCTGGATCGACGAGATGTGCCGAAAATGGATCAATTACATTTTCTGAATCTACAATTAGATCCAGGCATCTAAAAAAATGTTCTTCTGTTCTTACTTTGGGAATACTTTGTGTAATTGGATATTTCACGCAACCTCCAGTATTTTCAAAATTGGATACCCATTCTCCTTTTTGCTTACACCAGCTACACCCATAGAAACCATTCTACTGTGTGATACCTTGCATTGGAGCGCGTGCTACTAAGTCAACACAACAGCAGATTGCATACGCTTTCACTATACGTGTTTCACCAAGTATAGTGCATGAGATTCCCGACTCAGACAATTGGTTCATTTCTTCTGTAAAGCTCTTTAAAAGAACACTCATATCTGTTTTTTTCCCCCGAACCATAAAGTACAAACTATGGGCTCAGCAGTTCTTACATCCATAGGCAATTCATTAACGATTACCTGGACTGGGTAAGCGGGAAAGTTTGGCTCTCGAATGCTGCAGCGCCGTCACAGTTGAACACAAGTGTAGCATATGCCTTTCTGTCTTCAGGAATTAAGCTGTTTACGAAGTCTCTATAAGCTTTTCCGTCGTAAATATCTTTGTATTGTCCTGATTCGTGACTTCTCTCGTGCATTATGGAATTGTAATATGCATCATTACTTTCCAACAACGATTTGATCTTATTTCTCACATTGAATGTAACATAAAATGTTTTAAAAGTTATATCACGAAGTACAATTATCATGTTACAATTAGGACATTTCTTTTCACTATCAGAACACACAAAGATGCCCACGTATTTACCACAATCAGGACAAATAGCATGGTACCTAACGAATTCAGTACAAAAGAATAATTTGTCTATCAGGTATCTAGTATTCGGTAGAATTGGTGTCGCGAACATACAATTAATAGCCTGGAATAAATGTGTAACGGCAGTTATTGTCAACCCTTCCATAATGGAGTATTTTAAAAACATTAGCAGAACTTCCCCTTCACTTGCAACAATTGGTACGGTAATTGCCTCTAATATTTGTGCAGACTGTAGCTTGCGGTGTAACTCGCTGTTGAACACTTCAGTTACATGAGGTTCATCCTCATTATTACGAAGTACATCGTGTTCTAACTCTGCATCTATCGGATATTCATTTCCCTCGTCATCGGCATCATCCTGGCAATCGTCATCGTCCTCATCGTCACCATTATCGTCAGAATCATGTTCAGATTCAGAACCTGCTACTATTGTAACATCCATTGCGTCGTCATCCATATTCTGTGAGAATCGAGAAATTTCACTCAGATAACAATTTTCAACTTATTGTAGATTATTCTCAGCTTAAAAAAAGCTTTCATCCAACACATTTAATATGAATATATTAACCATTAATTGAAGTTTAAACTCTCACTGAAAATACTAAATTCGCCATTTTGATATGTACTCAAAGAAAACGCAAATATTTTGGAATCTGTTATTCTTTTTTTTATGTTTTCTACCATTCTAATGCAAGGCATATATTTCTCTCCATAATTTAAATTGATATGTAATTGTTATAAAAAGTAACGTATCATTCCCTGTAAACAAAATTTCCTGTTAATATCCACTGCGGTTTTGTAATTGTACCAAAACCTGTAGAATTACTTCGTTCAAAGTAGTGAACAACTGGAAATGTAGTGGTTTTACAATATTTTGGAAATTTACGTCCTTAAATGTAGGAAATATTGCAACTCCCCGGCACACAGTGGGTTTTTTTACAAAATATTGTTCAAAATCTACTGACTGCTTAATTTTTGACCGATTCTAAAAAATGGTCTCTTAAATTACTCGTAACGAATTATAATTTCATGTAGCACTGCTACTTTTTGAGTTTTCTGCAAAAACCTAACATAAAAAAATATGAACTTGCCAAGGTAGCTGAACCACGAAATTTCGAAACTTTTAAAACCATGAAATCGGTAATATCTTTACACACACACCTCAAAACTCACGAACCTCAAACCCCCAAACCCGTAAACCCACAAACCTCAAATGCGCAAACCTCAAACCTTAAAAAATTATACCTCGAACCCACAAACCTCAAACCCGTAAATCCACAAACCTCAAACACATAAGCCTAAAACCACAAATCCACAAGCCCACAAACAGCAAACCCACAAACCTCCAACCCCCAAAACGCCCAAACCCGTAAACCCACAAACCTCAAACGTACAAACCTTAAACCCACAAAAATTATACCTCGAACCCTCAAACATCAAACACACAAACCTCAAACCCACAAAAATTAAACCCTCAACCCTATAAACATATAAACCCTAAACCCCGAAAGTTGGTGGGTTTGTGGACTATTCTGCATGATGTACTTATATGTTGAGTTTTATGAACATGGGGTTTGATGCTTTTGGGTTTGAGGTTTGTGCATTTGTGGTTTGAGGTTTGTGGGTTTGAGGTTTGTGCGTTTCAGGTTTGTGGGTTTAAGGTTTATGGGTTGACGGGTTTGAGGTTTGTTGGTTTGAGGTTTGCGGGTTGGAGGTTTGTGGGTTTGCTGTTTGCCGGCTTATGGATTTGTGGTTTTAGGTTTATGTGTTTGAGTTTTGTGGGTTTGAGGTTTTTGGGTTTGAGGTTCGTGGGTTTGAGGATTTTAGGTTTGGGGTTTGTGGGTTTGTTGGTTTGAGGTTTATGCGTCTGAGTTTTGTGGGTTCACGGGTTTGGAGATTTGAGGTTTGTAGGTTTGAGGTTTGCTGGTTTGAGGTTTGTTGGTTTGAGGTTTGTTGGTTTGAGGTTTGCGGGTTGGAGTTGTTTGGGTTTGCTGTTTGTCGGTTTGTGGATTTGTGGTTTTAGGTTTATGTGTTTTAGGTTTGTGGGTTTGACGTTCGTGGGCTTGAGGATTTTGGGTTTGAGGTTTGTGGGTTTACGGGTTTAGTGGTTTGTGGGTTTACGGGTTTGGGGGTTTGGGGGTTTGAGGTTTGTTGGTTTCAGGTTTATGCCTTTCAGGTTTGTTGGTTTAAGGTTCGTGGGTTTACGGGTTTGAGGCTTGTTGGATTCAGGTTTTTGCGTTTGAGGTTTGTGGGTTCACAGGTTTGGGAATTTGAGGTTTGTGCGTTTCAGGTTTGTGGATTTCAGGTTTGAGGTTTGTTGGTTTGAGGTTTGCGGGTTGGAGGTTTGTGGGTTTGCTGTTTGCCGGCTTATGGATTTGTGGTTTTAGGTTTATGTGTTTGAGTTTTGTGGGTTTGAGGTTTTTGGGTTTGAGGTTCGTGGGTTTGAGGATTTTAGGTTTGGGGTTTGTGGGTTTGTTGGTTTGAGGTTTATGCGTCTGAGTTTTGTGGGTTCACGGGTTTGGAGATTTGAGGTTTGTAGGTTTGAGGTTTGCTGGTTTGAGGTTTGTTGGTTTGAGGTTTGTTGGTTTGAGGTTTGCGGGTTGGAGTTGTTTGGGTTTGCTGTTTGTCGGTTTGTGGATTTGTGGTTTTAGGTTTATGTGTTTTAGGTTTGTGGGTTTGACGTTCGTGGGCTTGAGGATTTTGGGTTTGAGGTTTGTGGGTTTACGGGTTTAGTGGTTTGTGGGTTTACGGGTTTGGGGGTTTGGGGGTTTGAGGTTTGTTGGTTTCAGGTTTATGCCTTTCAGGTTTGTTGGTTTAAGGTTCGTGGGTTTACGGGTTTGAGGCTTGTTGGATTCAGGTTTTTGCGTTTGAGGTTTGTGGGTTCACAGGTTTGGGAATTTGAGGTTTGTGCGTTTCAGGTTTGTGGATTTCAGGTTTGAGGTTTGTTGGTTTGAGGTTTGCGGGTTGGAGGTTTGTGGGTTTGCTGTTTGTCGGCTTGTGGATTTGTGGTTTTAGGTTTATGAGTTTTAGGTCTGTGGGTTTGAGGTTTGTGGGTTTACGTGTTTGGGGGTTTGACGTATCGAAATTTCGTGGTCCAGCTACCTTGGCAAGTTCAAATTTTATTAGGTTAGTTTTTTGAAAAGAACTAAAAAAGTAGCAGTGCTACATGGAATTATAATTCGTTAAGAGTATTAAAAAAAAATTATTAGAATCGGTCAAAAATTGAGCAGTCAGCAGAATTTTGAACCAAATTTTTCCAGTTTTTCACTACTTTGAACGAAGTAATTTTACAGGTTTTGGTACAATTACAAAAACGCAGAGCAGATTAACAAGAATTTTGTTTACAGTATACGGAACGCTACGAACAAAAAATTTTCTTTGTTTTTAAATCAGCCAAAAGAAAGTCTCACATTGATAATGTATCTACAATAAATCGAAACCTATGCTCAAATCAATTTAGATTTCAAAAATGAACAATATGATCCTTGTTCTTTGCTTCTCCCTTCCTATCACTACTTATTCTCATTATCCAAAATACATACGATATTTTTTACAAAATTATATTACATTATAGGTAAATAAAAAAGAAATGTTTAAAATTTGAAAAATTTGAAAATTTAAATATTATTTACAATAAAGTATCAGGATAGAAAATACTTCAAACCTGACCGGATTGCAAAATAGAGTAGTATGCCATGTATCCAGTCGACCGACGTAATTAGACATAACGTTACGAAAAATGGATCAAATTACCTCCATTTCAGGAAGTGCTGCAACTTCCAAATCCATAGAATGTTCATTTCCACTCGATTCCTTAAAACAATAAGTTTAATAATGTTCAAAAATGGAGTTGAATAATACAGAATATGTTCGAAAAATTGAAAAATAATGAAGAGGTCAAACTTTATACGTAAGTAAAGGATAGTTGATACTTTACCATAAGAGCAATTTATAGACTACGCTAGGTTTTTCTTCACAATTTTTTATTATTCGAAAAAATGATAGTGCTCAGACGTAAAGAAAATGATTTGAGTGCTTCCTAATAACTTCATACTTGATTCATGGGCAAACTTGATTATTTTTTAGAACAACTGCTGTTCGTTCCTGTTATCAATGAGTTTTAAATAGTTGTCCGTTTAATTACAATAGTGGCCTTTCTCATTAAATCCGAAAGTATATATAACTCAACAATTTAGTATAACGAATATAATATCAATACAAGAATGTAACGATTAAAATATTTCGGTCAGTCCAATTTTTTTCAAATATCGCTGCTAGCTGAAAGTCAAGCTGCAAGTACCCAGCGTTTATCTTAAGAAGAACAAAGTGAATCAATGTATGACGCTTTCCACGTCAAAAAAATCAATCTTGGCAGCCATCTCATCGATTTTTATGAAACGCAGTGTTGTTGTGGTACATTATGAGTAATGCTTTTTGGCAGAAGGATTTTCAAAAATTTTGAAAATTCTGGGCGTGACGCCATTTTGAAACTTGAGGTGCTTTTTTTTTAATTGTAGTATTTCTTTTAATGAAACTTATAGGCACTTTGTAAAACAAGATGCTGTTTTATATAAAATATGGAACAAAAAAAATTTCAAAATTTTCACACAAAAAAACTCAAAAAAATTTTTTGATTCCATTTTTGACGAATTTCGCTATTTTTTATTTTTTATTTTTTGTGAGAATAATATTCCTTATTCTTTTATCTTTCATTTAAAAAAAAAATTGATGGACACTCATCTGGTTCGCGAGTTATGAATATTTAAAGAACGACATTCCAGTCGAATGCTTGAGCCAAGCAGCAGCTAGGCGGGCATTGGCATTACACAAAACACCGTTGCAACGCTGCAATTTCGGGCATTCCTGGTAACTTAATTTTTTTTCTCGTTCAGAATTCTTCCGTTTAGGAGTAGATTTTTGTATTCGAAACATATTTGCTTTTGTATCAGGAGCAGCAGAATATATTTTTCAACATATTTGATGGTCATTGATTCGTATCAAGGAATTAAATCCTCTTGTACCACGGCTTCCTTGTTGTACGATTGGGCCATCAGCGCTATGCCAAAAGTAAAATTCATTTTTTGTGCAAAAAGTGAATATGAGAACCATGCCAAATTTCTTCGCGATCGTTTCCTGATAGCTCAGACAATTGATGGTACGAGATGATTTAATTCCTTCATACCGATCAATAACCATCAAATCCGTTGCAAAATATATTCTGCTGCTCCTGACACAACATCAAAAATATTTCAAACACAAAAATCTGCTCCTAAGCGAGAGAGAAAAATAATTGAGCAAACAGGAATGACCGGAATTGCAGCGTTGCAACGGTGTATTGTGTAATGACAATGCCTGCTGCCCGCCTAGCTGCTGCGTGGCTCAAGTATTCGACTGGAATGTCGCTCTTTAAATATTCATAACTCGCGAACCAGATGAGTGTCCATCAAGTTTTTTTTTTGAAATGAAAGATAAAAGAACAAGGAATATTATTCTCGAAAAAAATCAAAAATCAAAAATAGCAAAATTCGTCAAAAATGGAATCAAAACATTTTTTTGAGTTTTTTTTGGTGAAAATTTTGAAATTTTTGTTTGTTTCATATTTTATATAAAACAGCATCTTGTTTTACACAGTACCTATAAGTTTCATTGAAATCCGAAGAAAATTGTCGGAAATATTACAATTAAAAAAAAAACCACCTCAAATTTCAAAATAGCGTCGCGCCCAGAATTTAAAATTTTTTTGAAAATCCTTCTGCCAAAAAGCATTACCCATAAAGTACCACAACAACACTGCGTTTCATAAAAATCGATGAGATGGCTGCCAAGATTGATTTTTTTGACGTGGAAAGCGTCGTATACAAAACCTCGAAATATCGAGTAATTTTTGACGTGAAACATTATACAGAATAGATTTTATTCATAATTTAATATAAAATTGGAGGTCTCGCATTATACGTAGTAAAATATGCCAATTATGTTCAAAAGAGCAGAGTGAATTGAATTTGTCTTCAATTCAGTTGAAGTGAAAATGTATTTAACAAAATCCAGAGGTATGTTAAGCTGGCACAACACTATTCAGGTATAGAGATGTAACCTAATTCATAATTTAGAGCTCATTTAGGGCTAATTTGGGCCCCTATTCCCAAATTTAGGACTCTATCATTTTTTGTAAGAAATAGTGTTTGCGCTAGCTTAACGTTAAGCTGGCCGAACATTGCTGTAAAACGTACTAAAAGTGATTTTACAGAAAATTCACCTCTATAATTTAGGGATCATTTAGGGCTCTAGGAATATAATAACCCAAATTTAAAAAAAAATTGTTTGAACAATTTTTTAAAATGTTCATATATCATATTCGGGGAACCCTAAAAGAGCCTTAACGTAGGGTAAGAAAATAAATATGTTCAATTAATTATTAGTAGGATTGTTTAAACGAAAATTGTTTAAATTTTTTTTTAAATTTCGATTATTATATTGCCAGAGCCCTAAATGAGCCCTAAATTATTTTATTGAGTGAATTTTCTGGAAAATCATATTTAGTACGTTTTACAGCAATGTTCGGCCAGCTTAACGTTAAGCTAGCACAAATACTATTTTTTACAAAAAATAAGAGAGCTCCAAATTTGGGAATAGTGGCCCAAATTAGCCCTAAATGAGCCCTAGTACAATATTCAAGGGTTCAGACTTAAAATTTCTCAAATTGAATTTCTTTTAAAATACTGAATGCTTGACACTCAAAATTTCTAAACTGAGGTTTTGAATTTGAAATTATTCAATTTACAAGGACTTATTATACGAAAATTACAACAGCACATTAATGCTTTCAATTATTCATAAATTTCTAAAATGCCGAATTTGTACAATGAAATGATTTTTTTCACAATTTAATCTTAAAATATTTAACTTTAAATGTTTCCAATTAGAAAGTAAACAAAAGTAAGTGGCTGATTAGGATTACCAGACACCAAAGACTAAAAATTAGGACACGTAACTTAACCTAGGCTAACGTAACTTGACCTAAAATTAATTAATTAATTTCCATATTTTTTTACTTCAATAATTAAAACTTTTTTAACTTTTAATTTAAAAATTTAATTAAACAATGATTGACAATTACAAACATCCTCACAAACACCTTACAAACATCAAGTATATTCGTTTGATATACGGTCAAAATTGGCATTGTGTGTATTTGCTTTTCCTTTTTTTAAGAATCCATTGACTTAAAAAATATTTGTACGAAGGGGTACTTACGTTATCTTCTTCCGTGGAACCAGAAGGTTGAACTTGTTTTTTTCTAATGTGATATATAGTTGATACCGGCACATGTGCTTCAGGATTGTCGAGGTATTGTTTATAGGAACGCTTAGTTGGTGGACGTCGTTCACCAACAGCACTCATTATTATAGCCTTTCAACAAAAATCACGAACTTTTTCATAATACAAAACCGAGGGGCTATTTACTCGGAATTCAAGTCTGAAGACAGCGATTTAAAGAGTGAACTCACTGAGCTGTCAGGAAAATACGGCGCCATGGCAACCCATTCGTCGCCTTCTTTCCCATGGTAACCCTAAGAAACTTTATTTAGTAGTACTTTGGGATATTCGTGGACATTCGATCGATTAATGACGGTTGGTGTGCATGACTGCGTTTTTGATCTAGAAAACGGTAACCGGAATTGTGATGTACAAAATGTCGATTACACACGCTTACCTTCGTTTTTACGACACTAAAAAATTCCATACATGTGAAATAACAAGGCTCAAATTATTCTCTTGGGCAGTAAGTATAATTTCCTTTGAAATTTTCTTTAACTATTCAAAAAATCGTCGAGAAATTCCTTGGGTTATTTTCGGACAAGGAAAACACGAGTTAATCCGCAAGGATTAATTCTGTGACTCGCGGATTTCCTCGTCCGAAGATAACATGAGGATTTTTTCAATGAATTATATATTAAAAAAATATATGCTCAGTAATTTGTTTATAACAATTAAATTTTTTTTATATTTGCTCACCAATATAAGTGAGCATTCTTAGAAAATAGTTTTACTGATGTTTAAAAGTATTGAGCAATTGCAATTATCAGTTTAAACAAAATACAAGGCCTTGATGTTCAAGAATGATTATTTTTCCATGCTGTTAATTTAATAAAGAAATTAACTCTTTTTTAAAAATCGGCTCTTACGAATTATTTATAAATTTAATGCAGAAACGTTCTAGAAAATAAAAACATCAACATTTATTTTACGCCTAGCTGAAGTAATTGTGCCAGACTAATGTACAAAAAAATTACTTATTCTTATTTCATTCATTTGAACATTCAAAATTTCAGGTACATAATTTCTGTGTATTTTTACATTCTCATTCATGAGAGTGTATTGTATTCGTCCAAATTTTCGATCTCTGGTTTTTAACGGATCTTTATGTTCCGGCACTCCCAGAGTCCGAAAATCATAACATTTTGTCGGTGTCTGTCTGTCTGCCTGTATGTCTGCCTGTCTGTATGTCTGTCTGTATGTCTGTCTGTATGTCTGAATGTTGTAGCCACGCTAACTTTTGAAGGATTGGTCCAATCGAGTCAGCCTTTGGTGAACTTTTCAAGGGTCCTAAAACGAAGGTTAAGTTTGTTAACCACATATTTTCAACTAAAATTAAAAATCTTGAAGCATTTTCAAAATTTCAAAAAAAAATTTTTTTCAAGTTTCAGAAATTTTTTTGAAAATTTCTTACAGATGGGTGAAAGACTTGAAAATTATTTCAATGAAATTTTTGATTTCGATGGAAATTGGAAAAGTTATATACTTTTCAAAATTTTGAAAACTTTCAACAAGTAGAAAAATAAATTTTCTGGTGTAACGGGTCAGAAGAATCACTTTAAATACTTTTTATTGTGCCTGAACTATATCGCAGGACTTCTTTATTGTAAGAGATCTTTGTCATTCAGGGGTACCAAACGGACTAACTGCCCCGCACAAGGGAAGCAGTGGCAACGGGCCCTTGCTTCTGGGACTCGAAGAGTGGGGAGGATAGAAGATCCTTTGACATTCCTGTTACAATCCCCTTCTTAGATTAGGTTTAGTCTCTAAACCTTCTTGCTAGATTTTATTTTAACATTAGTAGTCTTAATTCTACGATCTACATCTTTTATCTCTGCAGTAGGTGCAGTAGGAGCGACAGTGTAATGCACTGTTGGTGTTGCGGTGACCTGGGTTTTTACGCAAAATATACAAATCTTTTTAGGAATACATTCACGAAGTCGGGCGAAGATTCCACATTTTTAACACATAAAAACTATGATTGCAGCAATTGCTGTATATCCTAAGTACTGCAGCCAACTGGTGGCCTGTTCTGTCCAGGTTCGCGTTCTTCTGTCTCTAGTGACCTTATCTATTGCATTTTCGATGTCGTCGACTGATTGTTTTAAATTATTCAAATTCAGAGGCCTAATTTCTTGTGTCAACAGTATCAGCTTGTCTTTTATAGAATCTAATTGTTTGTCGGTATACGGTAATGAAATATTTTTCCTATAGCTTATTTCTCTTGTTATTGTGTCGGTAGAGCTTAATTTTAATATAATATTTAAACCGTTCAATATACATTTGTCCTTACTCACAATCTTCATAGGGCCCTGGATTTAAATTTTATCATGACCTGATTCACACAATGCTTCAACCTCTAGTGGTTCGTGGGGTATTAAAATGTATCCATTCATAAGTGGTATAAAAGCGATGTTCATAATTTTAAAGTTGGAATATTTGCACTCATCCTTGATTGTCTTTACATTCATCCGTAATATGCTATTCTCGCAGCTATTAGTTTCTGACATTAAATATATGGGTTGCGTTCGTTTACAAATTTTCATCTGACCATAATTTTTACATAGTTCTAATATTGTTCTATCGGTAGGTACGTATGTAGTGTGCCCCTGTCACATCAATAAGTATTCGTAGTCAGGAATTATGGCAAGGAAAACTGAACCAATTTGTTTGGGAATAGGAATTAAGTGTTTAATTTCATAGATTTCGGTTTCTGGGATAGGAATGTGGATGGAATAAACAAATCTATTCTTTGTGATAGCCACGTTGACTGTCGAGACGTCGACGATATGCTGGAAGTTTGTCTGTTTTAAAGGGATGGTGTATTTGACGTTGAACCTTTCTTTGAATTCTTTCATTTCCATTATCAGGATTGCTGGTGTTAGGAGCTGAGGATGGACTATTTCGTTTTTTCCGTCATTTATCGCATTTATCAGTAGGTTGATATCTTCACCCAATTCATCAACTATCATCATGCAAATCGTCATTTGGTTCGAGATGGCTACATTTTTAGTATTTCTGTTTGTTCCGTTAACTATTTGATTGATGCGATTATTATTTTCTCGACTGTGTATTTCAAGTGTCTTAAAATCGGTATAGGCTGAATTCAACAATACTTTTATAATCTTAGTTTGATTAGAAATACTTTGTGACATGACTTTGTTGTCATTGAACAGTTTATCTAGCTCTTCGTTGATATATTTCATATCGTTTTCACTTAGAGTACCAAAAAGTGTTTTCGATACATCGCCTATGAAGTTAAAAACCCCTCTTTTAGCTCGCGTTTTGCCCAGAAGTTGGTTTAAAAGATTTCTCTGATTATTCAAACGCTGTATTCTTGATTTTATTAAATTCAGCTCAAATTGTTCTAAACAGTCATCACATTGATGTGATACGGATGCGAAAATGTGTTGCAATGATTCATATCGCTTGTCTATTTCGTTGGTCTCTACTCCTAGTATCATATTCCAGGTGTCATGATAGAGTTGAGCCTGCCCTAATTCTTCCGAGTAAATAGTTACCCCGGTTAGGTCAGTTGTGATGACCTCAGCCGATATGATCTTCAATATCCACAATAAGATTGGGGCCATCATCTAAAACATCATTGGTAATAGGGCATCAGTTGATTCGAATGTATTCTAGTTCGCTTGTCGTTAAACAGGATTGTGTAATTATTGTTCTCCTGTCTCTCTGTAATTACTGCTGTTCCTTTCCAGGAGGGAGAAAGTTTGTTCTCTGGATGGTTATTAATAAACTTGACCAGGTCCCCAGGCTCGAAGATACCTTGTGGTATAGAGATTTTTGAATCCTGTAACTTTTTGTATTTGATATTTTGTATCTCTATTTTTTCTTTTGCCTTTTGGAGATAGTGTTCATGCTTTCTTTTCCATAGATTAAGTAATTCCTCGTACCTGACATTTGGCTTGGTGCTTAACATCGAGGGCAAATTTCCATCTCTCCCAAAGGTCAGTTGAAAGGGCGAGTATCCGGTGCCTTCATGTTTCATAGTATTGTATGCCATACAAATTATTTTAAAATTTTGATCCCATTCAGTGCTATGATCTTCGATGCTGGTTTTCAGTAAATTTTTAATAGTCGAGTGGGCTCTTTCGAGTGCTCCATTGCTTTGTGGATGATAAACTGTGGTTTTTATGTACTTAATCCTGAATAGATTTTCAAAATTCTGTACCAGTTCAGATACAAAGTTTTGTCCCTGATCTGTTAAGATATTCTTTGGTGCTCCGAATAGATATATGTAGTGGTCGGATAACCCTTCTATAATGCTTTCAGATGCCGCATTCTTAAGAGGTATCAAGATTAAGTACTTTGTGAGCATATCTTGGATGCTGAGAATATATTCGTTTCCTGAAAGTGTCAAGGGTAAAGGTCCGAAAATGTCCATGGCTATTTTATCGTTGGGGTTGACAGGCGTGTCTGGAATAATTGCTGGGCATTGTCTTTCAATTCTAACCGTTTTTTGTAGTTGACAAACGGGACATCGTTTGATGTAGTGGAAGATTTCTTGTTCCATATTTTTCCATTCTCCAAGAATTCTAGCTCTTTCAATGGTTTTGTTCTCCCCAAAATGTTGTGCCGTAATAGATCCATGTGATTCCTTTATAATTTCCCATTTTTCTTCTTGAGTGAGCTCTGCTCGTGGTGTGTAGCAGGTGTGGAATTGCTGGTCTTCATGCTTTTGACTGAAGAATTGGAGATAGTCCCGGATCTTCACCTTTTCTAAAGGGGTAATTGTTGGATCTATGAAGTGGTAACGTGTAATTGTTAGATTAGAGGCCATGGCCTCTCGGTTTATTCTATCCAATACCTCCAGCCATTTAGCCTCGTTAAATTGAGGTAGTTTATATTGAGATGTATCCTGGATTCCTTTCCTCTCTTTGGATATAGTGCGCCAGAGATTACCTCCGGCGTTAGGTTCAACATTTTCTCTGCTGGGGATTCTGTTTGTGATGTATTTTTTATATTGTCTTAACAAATTTTCTCTCCCATCCGTTAATCCTTCCTCATCTGAGATAAGTTGATCTGCATCCATGCGACGCCGAGGAAACTCTCTGGACGTACAGGCTGTTTCTTGTCCTGTTAATTTCTCTTCTCTTCCCACATCCAGCTCAACTTCTTCTGCTGTATTTTGTAGAGAATCTTCTTCTTGTTGAACTGGAAAAAGTCTAGATAGACAATCTGCAGCTTTATTTTCCTTTCCTTTTACGTGTTCGACAGTGTAAAGATATTCTTCCAAACGTAATCTCCACCGTAACAATCGTGAAGAGGGATCTTTCACGTTGTGTAGCCATATTAACGCCTGATGGTCCGTTTGGATTGTAAACTCTCTCCCAAGAAGGTACTGTCTTAATCTTTTGCATGCCCAAACTATCGCTAACAATTTCTTTTCCGTTGTATAATAATTGATCTCGGCTTTGTTTAACGTCCTTGATATGTAACAACAGGGATGACCGTTTTGGGATAATACTGCGCCTAGTCCGTGATTAGATGCGTCTGTCGTTAAAGTGAATTTCTCCTTGTAGTTCGGAAATCTCAAAACCGGTGCTGAGCATAATAGTTCTTTTATTTTGTCAAAGGATTCTTGACAATTCGTTGACCAGTCAAAAGGTGTCTCCTTTTGTGTTAGATTTGTAAGAGGCTTACAAATTTGAGAGAAATTTTTTATAAATTTTCTATAGTACCCTGCGAGTCCTAAAAAGCTCTGAAGTTGGGTGACATTCTGTGGTGGTTTAAAATCTCGTACTGCCTGTATTTTTGCGGGGTTAGGTTTCACGCCGTCCTCAGTTAACAAATGTCCTAAATATTCGAGTTCTGGGCGTAAATACTCGCACTTGTCAGGTTGAAGTTTTAATCCCGTTTCTCTGAGTCTGTCAAATAGGCTTACTAGGTTCTCGTTGTGTTCCTTCAAAGTTGAGCCGAATACGACAATGTCGTCAAGGTAAACAAAACATTTGTTTCCTACCAATCCTCTCAGGGCATTGTCCATCATCCTTTGGAAAGTAGCGGGAGCATTTTTGAGTCCAAAGGGCATTCTGTTAAATTCAAAATGACCTTCAGATGTCGAGAAAGCCGTGTATTTCTTTGAAGTTTCACTTATTGGGATTTGGTGAAACCTAGGGCTGAGGTCAAAGGCAGAAAAGAATTTTGCATCTCCTAATTGATCTAAAATGTCCTTGATGATGGGTAACGGATATGCATCTTGTTCCGTGTCCTCATTTATCTTTCGAAAATCGATTACTATGTGCCATTTCTTCTTGTCAGACGCGTCTTCCTTTTTTGGCACCACCCAAATCGGCGAATTAAAGGGTGAATTTGAATCTCGTATGACGCCTTTTTCTTTCAAGTCATGCATTTGTGTTTTTATTTCTTCTTTGTGACATTGGGGAGGACGGTAGGATTTAACATTTACTATCTTGCCGGTTTTCAAAATTATTTCATGTTCTACTAAATCGGTACACGGAAAAGGGTCTCCTTCAAGGTTAAAAATGTCACTGTATCCTGCTACCAGTTTCCATAAATAAGGACGTTCTTTTTCTTCTATGTGGTCCAATCTCGTTTTGTTTAATAGATGTTGTATTCGTTTTGCCTGATTTCCTTCCGAACTAGTGACACTGACTCTACTTGTTTCTTTAATTTGATCGATTTTATCATACTCCAAACTGCTTGGTATTTTTGAGGGGCTTTTTCCATAATTATATAAGGGTACAACTAATTCTTGGTTCTCTATTTTGTACACGCCGTCGGGGATTGAGTGGTGATTTTCTATATAGACATCTTGATCCTTTTCTACAACTTTGATCCGAGTTATCTGTGCTGTGTTTCCCGAAACAAATGTTCCGTCCTCATAAAGGGGTAATTTTTTGTTATCAAGGTAAAGGAAATCTTTAGTTATTTGATATTTATCGAATGCATTAAAGAATTGTCGGCCGATGATACCTTCTTCTGGCAAGGGAAAAAAATTATCAATTATGTGAAAAAAATGCGACTTCCCTAAGTATGGTATTCTTACTGCTTGATAAGAATAATTATTATCTCTCCCCATGGCAAAACGTTTCCTCATCTCAAATGGTGTTCTTTCTATGGGTACTTCAGAATGTTTAATGAGATTAATAGAGGCTCCTGAATCTACTAGTAATTTTCAGGTGCGTCCATCAGAATGCTTTCCATGTATGGATTGCAATCGTCCGCTGATTGCAGAAATTCTGCAGATTCTTCGTAGCGTTAGATTTCGTCTTGCTCCTGTGGTGTTACTTCGTAACATTCTAATGGGTCTTGTAGATCTTCCATCTCCTGTATATTCCTGATTTCTGGCGGTCTTCTCTGAGATGTTCCATTGCGAAAACCCTGTTGCTTTGATTTCGCATAGCATTGTTTCTTCAAATTGCCCGGTTTCTTACAGAAGTTACAAGTCATTTGCATCCTTTGTTGTAAAGGTAGTCCGTGGTTCGGACTATCGGAGGGTTGATTTCGCATTTGTGGCTGTTGATTTCGAGCCGTAGGTACCGTTACGTTCCTCATAGGTAGTCTAAGAACATTTGGTTGTACTGGTCGAGGTGTTATTGAAACTTTCGTACGCGTACGTTCTCTGCACCACACTTCTGCTTCCAGAGCTTCCTGTAAAGCTTGGTTCAAACTTTTGGGTTTTAAGGGTCGCACTTGATGGCTAATGTCATCGCGTAAGTTCATAACGTACCTCTTCGTGGCAGATTTTTCCTCCATTTGAAGAGCTAATTTCCGCTCTATTCCGGACGAATATTCCGATTGAACTGTATAAATCAATTCATTATACGCACTTCTAAATCTTTGATTAAAAAACTGTACTGAATCATGATTTTGCCTGATAGTTTCGAGTTTACTACGACACGTTTCCAGAGTGGTTGTAGTAGCTAAATTTGTTTTTAAAGCGCTGTACAGATCATAGTAGCTACTTATAGGGTAGTGCCGGATTGCTCTCTTAGCACTTCCAATTATTTTCTCCGTTAAAATGTAGTCCAGTAGTAAACTAGGTTGGGAAAATCTTAGCCTCGCGCGTTTCACGGTCTTAATGAAATCGTGTACGCCAACATCATATTGGCCGTTTAAAACCTCGACCGTGTGGATGATTTCTTTGGCCTGGGAAAGCGGTTCAACGTTTTCCATTCGGTGCATCGCTGGTAGCAATGGGTTGTTTCTCGGGAAAGTGCGATGAGCGGGTGCTGGCAGCCGGTTAGTATGCTGCGAGAAGGAATTTGGGACCTGAACACATTGCTGGTCAATGAACTGCGCGGAGAAACTTTGGGGCTGTTCACCTATTCTGCTAGATCTCACAGATTCACGTGGGGATGCCGGCTGTTGGCTAGTACACTGAATGACGGGATTTGGGGGCTGAAGTCGGACACGCGGCTCTGGGTAAGTGTTAGACCACTGGGGGACGGAATGTATGGGCCGAACACTTTGAAACTGGTCACTGCACTGTATGAAAGAATTTGGGGAAACGCCGGGCGAGATGGGTCTCTCCGGGGGGACAGGATGTATGGGCCGAACACTTTGAAACTGATCACTACACTGTGCGAAGGAATTTGGGGGAACGCCGGGCGAGATGAGTCTCTCTGGACCACCTGCGGTTTGGTCGCGATCGTGCATTTCCTCGTCTGGCGATGATTCCTTTTCGGACGACTCGGAGTGCTGTGGCGACAATACTTCCTTTTCAGACGACTTGGAATGCTGTGGCTGGTCGTTCGATTCATCCTCCGTGACCAAGGCATTGCTAAACTGCGCGAGACTTCTAATTTCGCCCGCTCGCTTCAGGTTTTCTTCGTTCAAAGTCGTGAGGCTAGTTTCGAACCTGTCCTGTTTCTCAACGATTATTTGAAGTTGGTTCAGGATCAGTGCTAGAACATCCTGATCTTGTTTTGACGAATTCTACGAAGTCATAGTGGGAGCAGTCGTACAGGGCTCAGAGATGGAGCTATCAGAATCTGTGGAAGTGTCTGTATGTGTGGGATAGTGTGTACTTAAATTCTCCCTATAGGCGTGGAAAGCCATTTTTAAACCTGATTGCGAGTGTCGGGTGTAAGTGTCGCGAACGCGTAACAATATGATACATATTTTATATTGATTTTAAGCACTGCACTTGCGTGATTTTATTACATCTCATTACAAAAGTATAACAACGCCTAAGCAAAAATTTTCTATCTTATTTTCTAAAAACTCGCTTACTTTTTCTTTGTTGAAACTCTGCTTCCTGGTTGTCGGGCTACACCGTAGTAACAGTCCGGGGTCCTGGATTTATCCCTCGATATTAACCTCCGTAGAGTTTTCGTTGCCACTACTGCAAATTCTCCTTCCTGGTTGTCGGGCTGCACCGTAGTAACAGTCCGGAGTTCCTCGATTTCAACCACCGTAGTGATTTCCGCTTTCCAGATTGTCTTCCAAAGATAGGGTCGTTTGATCTCTAAATTGCTCCGTAGAGACAAGATCGTGTACTCCTATCCTGGCAGGATCGCCAATTTGTAACGGGTCAGAAGAATCACTTTAAATACTTTTTATTGTGCCTGAACTATATCGAAGGACTTCTTTATTGTAAGAGATCTTTGTCGGTCAGGGGTACCAAACGGACTAACTGCCCCGCACAAGGGAAGCAGTGGCAACGGAGCCCTGCTTCTGGGACTCGAAGAGTGGGGAGGATAGAAGATCCTTTGAGATTCCTGTTACACTGGTAGATTAAAAAATTTTAATCAGAATTTTCACGAGTTTTCACATGGTTTTATTTTTCAAAAGCAATCGAGAATGAAAATGTAATCGTCAAGGCCGTAGGTACTTTGAGAACCCTCTTCATAGTACCAGATCGACGTACATAAATAAATACAGTGTACATTAGATATAATAGTATTGAACATAATGTAGAAAAGCTCACATTTTGGACAAAATCGAGTGCGAAGCACGAGATACGTGATAAGAATGTGTTCGTTAAAGCCAAAGGAGCTTCAACAAAAGAGAATTCACAACGATGAAATTACAGTTGTTCACGGTTTGACCTTTAATTTCAAAAGGTCTGTGCACAAATGTGTGGGAAATATAAAGACCGAGATTTTTTAATGTTTACATTTTTTTACTTTAGCATAAAATATGTGTTTGAGTCTTGTTTTCATTGTTTGGAACTTATTTTTTTGTTTTTCAATTATTCACTTGCAGAAAGCCTTCAAGATTTAGAAAGTAAAATTTCTGAAAAAGAAGAAAGAAATTCGCGGCATAGGTTTCCCACCTTTAAAAGTATGCACACGGTGGAACCTGTTACCCAATCACAAGAAACCAAAAATATACACCAGCGTCAGAAGATTGGTGACAAAGTTGGATTTATATTAACCCTCTGAGGTCAAAATGTTTCAATATTAATGGTTTAATATTAAAAATTAATGTATACAAAAATCACGTTTCACTTAAAGATTGAAATTAAAAACATTAAAAAATTAATAAAATAATATCATTGATAGGCTCGAAAGAAGAGACAAGAGAATGCTCGAAAAGAGATGGACAAGCAAATTTTTAAGCAGACGGTTGAAAATTTTCATAAGTATTCCGTCCTTCCTGCATCTCCTGGATGTTCAAAATCTCGTTCGGAGGAAGAAAATGATGTTAAACAGTTGCTGAAAAAATTAAAGCAGAAAGAACGCGAAAACGAGCTGCTTAAACTGCAACTAGAACAAACACAAAAGAGCAGTGCAAAGAAGAAACTATTTGTTGACGGTAAAGACGTTTAATTTCAACTTTATTTTAGGATTTTGAAGAAGAAATGTTCATGTTCAGATAGATGCAATGTAGTTCAATAATGTATTAAGTTCTTGTGGTTTTAATTGCTTACTTATAAAATTCGTATGGAAATAATGTTGATTAATTTTTTGAAAAATGCACGATTAGAATTCTTCCTCCGTTTTACATCTTTTTATTTTCTTGATAAATTTTGTTTATTTCACATATAAAAATTTTCAATTTTTATTTCACTACACAAAAAAAGTGATGCGACAGTTCTTTTTTAGTTATGTACACTTAGAGGGCACTTACAAATTGCGTAACGCAATTTTGTCCCAATTTTAACCTGCTTTCCCCACGTTACGCATTTTCCCGACTTTTCCAATAAAAATAAGTTCGTCACGTAATATGTGAACGGCCACTTGACGATTTACAAAAAATATAATGAACTTTCTCAAATTTCCCCTCTTGATTTTTCATTATACAGTATAAAAAAAATTTTAAGTAGAAGCAGGCCGGCAAATGGAAATTTCGGTAAAACCACGACGATAATTGTCAAATCTTTTAATGAGCTGAAATGACAAACTGTTTACCAAAATATAATTCACTCTTTGCTCTATGGAGGAAAATATGAATATAGTTGCGAACCAATCGATACCTGAACGTTAAAACGTGTAAAACGACCACTCTGGCGTTGGTCGTCTAAAAGAACCACTCTGTTTTTTGAGTTGGCCCCTCGTTTTAGTACTCATACTTAATATATTATTTTAAAATATTTTGAATTCGCGGTTCAGAAGGAATTCACGAAATTTACGGAATTCAAGGAATTCAAGGAATTCACGAAATACAAGGAATTCATGAAATTCAAGGAATTCACGGAATACACGGAATTCGAGGAAGTAAAAGAATTGTAGGAATTCACGGAATAGACAGAATTCGAAAAATTCACAGAATTCAAGTAAATCCCGGAATTCAAGGAATTAACAGAATTCAAGTAATTCTTGGAATTCAAGAAAGTCAGGGAATTCACAAAATTCAAGGAATTCACAGAATTCAAGAAATTCACGGAATTCAAGGAATTCACGGAATTCAAGTAATTCGCGAAATTCTAGGAATTCAAGAAATTCATGGAATTCCTTGAATTGCATAAGTTCCTTGAAGTCCATGAATTTCTTGAATTCTGTGAATTCCGTGAATTCCATGGATTCCTTGAATTCCATGAATTCTTGAGTTCCGTGAATTCCTTCAATTCTGCGAATTTCTTCGATTACTTTAATTCCGTGAATTCCTTGAATTTTTTGAATTCCTCAAATTCTGTGAATTCCTTTAATTCTGTGAATGCCTTGCATTCCACGAATTCTTGAATTCCGTGAATTTCTTTAATTCCATAAATTTCTTGAATTCTGTGAATTCCTTCAATTCCGCGAATTCCTTCAATTCTGTGAATTCCCTCAATTCGTGAATTCCTTGAATTTCATGAATTTTTCGAATTCCTTGAATTTCGTGAATTCCTTGAAATCCGCGAATTATAAATATCAAAAAAATATATATTAAACCAGAGAGTAATAATTACTAAACCTACCTGAATCAGGTAACATTTCCGAAAATCCTAGGAGACTCGAAGAAAGAGAGTTGGTTGAATCAGGTAACATTTCCTCTGAGTTCCTACTCAGTAAATTTGAATCAGTGAGAAAAAAGTTACTGAATCAATTCAATAAGGACTTTAACTGATTGAGAAAGCTGCAAGTAGATCACTGCATCAAATTAGTTAGAATTTTCACTGAGGAACAGTGAAATCTCAGTGATTCAAATTTATTAGATAGTACGTAATTTTAATTTGTTTGCGTTTAATCAAAATAGTGATTTTATGCGGGAATTCTTTAAGAATTTTGAAACCCCACTTTACTCTCCGCATTGATTTCGTTAAATCATTCCTGCATTTCTATCAATATTTCAGTACAAGTAGATAGGGAGCGCCCAGTAATTAGGTAAGGTGTTTTAGGGGAAAAGCGTGTTTTAAGGTTTCCGGAAAATCTTTCAAATCCCTAAGGGCATGTGATGCTTCACCACAAGAGCAATTTAGTTTAAACATTATTTTCTATAATTTTGAATTTTTCAAAAAAGTCATAGTTCTTACACGGAAAAAAAAATTTCATTAAATTTTATAGGACTAGTCCTATAGTAGAGGATACGACGGGTAGTTTATTAAAAGTTAAAATCTTCTTGGTTTTACATTGCATCGAACTATTCTACAAAATTTAATACAGAGTTCTCTAAAATGCGAAAAACGTAGAATAGTTCTAGAAAATCTAAAAGTCCAGCTAATATACAGTCTACATCGGAGAAGTCTCGAAACTATAGAGAACAGTTCTATAAAATCATGGCCGATTTTTAGCCTAAAAAAAAATCTTTTTTATTATCATTATTATTATCATTATGCTTCAATATTTGTTCACATATTTAAGTACATAATTATTTACTATTACACAAACAATCACTACACAAATAATCGCACGCTATTAAAATTATTATTCGCTGTGGGCTCGAACCCCCTACCTACGCATTCGGAGCTCCTGAGAAAACCTCGCAGCTAACATAACTTGTAGTATAAAAAAAAAATCTAAAATATAAGCTACAGCTGTAAAGGGCTGTTTGACAAATTTTTGTGATTAAAAATTCTAGGTTAATGATTTCGGAAATTTGAAATTTCTGGAGTTTTATATTTATAATGTCAGTAACTTCAAGAATATCGTATTTCGAAAATTTAGTTTAAAATTTAGGTAATTACAAATTTCGGGATCTTTAACATTTTTTAAATTTTGGAAACTTTAAATTTCTAACAAATTTTTAATCGCAAATTCTTTTTTGGTTATAAATTCTAGTAGGTTCAAGATTAATAAGATTTTATATAGCTATATAGAATAAGTTTATATAAGTTATATGAAATTAAAGGCTTGCATTGCAAATAATTTTAAAAGTTGAATTCCCAATTCTATATTTTTTGAATCGATTAAATAAGATATGACATGGAAAAAGTTGAATCTATTTCAATTTTTAACGTTGAAAATTAAAATCTTAAGTTTTCCAATAACCGACACATCTCTAAATGGCAAGTCCACTACCCGGGTCAGATCATTCTGAAGTTTTAAAAATCACTATGAAGTTTGTAAAAAAACATCAGTTTGTTAGCTGTTTCACAGCATTTTAATTACAAAATATGAACCTTTTTTGACATATGGGGAAAGTTCCTTGGACTTTATAGTTTCCCAATACTTTTTTTACAAACTTCATGATGATTTTTAAAACTTCAGAATGATATCTGACTTCACAAAATTTTAAAATGTTGTCATTTGCTTCGACGTATATTTATGATTGACTCCGATTATTCTTCAAGATGTTTGTATCAATGAAGGCCCACAGATGGGGCCAAAACGTCAATAAAAAGGAATTTTGACTCGATTTAGTTTTTCAATTTTTTCTAAATGGATCGTAAGACCGAAACAAAAATATGAAAACTTTATTTTCTCTCATATTTTCTTAATATAAAAAAACGATCGAAGGAAGCTTGACTTGATGATTTCTTTAGAAATCTTGAGGTTTATCTACCAAAATAACTACCAATGGTGAGTCGACGGTAGTTAATTTGGTGGTTGAAACAATTCAAATTTCTAAAAAGTTCTCGTAGAATACGTGCTAAACTACCTGGTGCGCGACTCGGTGCACCCGGATTGTCGACTCAACACTTAATTATTTTGGATGTTGACACAATTTGAATTTTGAATCAGTTCTCGTAGAATACGTGCCAAAGGACCTGGTGCACGTTCCGGTGCATCCTGATCGTCGACTCACCATTGGTAGTTATTTTGGCTATTGATACAATTTAGATTCTAAAAAAGTTCTCGTAGATGACGTCTTGAACGACCTGGTGCACGTTCCGGTGCACCCGGGTAGTGGATTTACCATTTAGAGATGTGTCGGTTATTGGCAAACATAATATTTTAATTTTCAACGTGTGCTAATGTTCTCTAAGACTTGAATTCTTTTTTTTCACGCGGGAGCCATGCGGAAAAGTCGCTGCCTGCGCACAGTAGCGACTGCGCAGCTACATTTTAAAGAACTGAAGTCTATAGATCTTCGATTGAAGTAGTTCACAAACACTCAATACTTCGAATCGAATTTCTATGAGATTTTTCAACATTTTTTGAAGAATTTTTCTACACATTTGACTGAATTGAGGTATTTAAACCTTATAATTATGTGATTACAAACTTTCAATACCTCAATTGTGATTTCTACGAAAGTTTTCAGCATTCTTTCATGAATTTCTCTATATATTTTATTAAACTTTTTCAAATCGGAGTTCAATATAAAGTTTACAGAATTCTTGTAGAGTTATTCTAGGTTAGTTCTATATTAAATCCTGGAAGTGATACAGAATATAGAAAATTTGTTCAAGGTTCGCTCTCATACCCGACTCTTGTAATACTTCAAGAAAGTTTAATGAACTTTTTTTTCCGTGTAGACGTGAAGAGAATAAATACGGACATCCGGGCACTATTATTTTTTTTGAAAAATTCAAAATTGTGGAAAAAAACTGAACGAACGAAATTGTTCTTATGGTAAAGTATCACATACCCTTAAGAAGGGCGAGGGGAAGTTTTTTTACGTAATTTTTATCTTTCTAATCATTAAAAAAATGTACTAATTTATCATAAAACAGTTTCCGTTGTTGAAATTAATTTTTTATTAAAATCACTTTATTGAAACTTATTTCTCAAGGTAAATTAAAACAAAAATTAAGCAAAAAGTTGGAAAAGCAGTGAAACTTTAATTTTTGAAACATTTTTTTTTAATATTCCATTATTTGTCCTCATGTGTTTATATTATTTTATCCATATTTTGGAAAAAATATTATTATTCGTAATTTCTTTATTCACAAGAAAAAAAATTATTTCGCAAGCAACCTCAAAATAACGTCCACTAGATACATAATATATGTGGTAAAAATGATTATATATTATTTGTATGCAAAAAATATAAAACCTTACTTAAGAAGGGGTGGGGGAAAGTTTACCACCATCTTACGAATCCTTACAAGGGGGAGAAAGGGGGTCCACAAATTAAAAAAACCTTCCTTATATTATTATTGTAAGCTTCCGTATACTCAAAAAAAATTTGTAGCAAATAGTGGATAACTCTTTTTCCCAGATAAAGCAGATCTAGTAGTAGACCC
>CAKNXH010053405.1:0-15328 GCA_932178445.1 Andricus quercusramuli | reverse complement strand
TATGCGAGTGTCCCACCTGCTCAGGAACCTGTACAGGATCCTTCATAGATACTTTTTGCAAATGTGTCCCACTTGCACAGGAACCTGTACTGAATCCTGCCTAGAGAATTTCTTGCAGCAACATCCACGATAATATAGGAACCTGTACAGGTATTTGAATATCCAGGTTTCTGTACAGGAACATGCACAAGTTCCCTCGCAGGATCCGTGGCAGGAACCGGTGTACCAGGAACCTGCGTACGCTCCTGTACAGGAATCTGTGCACGAACCTCCAAAGGAACCTGACAAGTTCCTGACAGGTTCCTGTACAGGAATTTTTAGCTGCGTAAACCTCAATGTTACTCCGTAACTCGAGCCAGTGCCTCCAACAAGGGTCAGCCACTCTGCAACCTGAAACGCTGAGCTCACCTCTGAAACATCGATGATCAAACCCACTGCTGCCCAAGTCGTCCATAAACTAGAACACCCTCCGGTTCAGAAGCGCCGTAGAGGGAGACCTCAGAAGGGGTCTGTGATCTTGCAGGAGCAGGATCAACCTCAAAAAGACCCTCCGGTAATCAAACGCCGTAGAGGTCGGCCTAGGAAGCGGCCTATGGAAAATGAAGAATCCACCCTTAATCGTGGGAATCCACGATACAATTTTCAACCTCGAAACCAAGTGTAAATATACTAATGTAAGTTGCATGACTTAGATAAATAAATATTGTATTTTCCGTTTTTGAAGGTTACCCAATATGTGACGAAAAGCCAAGAAAACACCCTGTGGATTGACGTCCGCTAAAAAAACCTTTAGGTTTTTTGGCCGACATCTTAAGTGGGTTATCCCGTGTGACGGTTTCAAAAAATCGATTTTTTTGTTATTGCATAAATCCAATCTAGAGCATGTATAGAATATACTGGTAAAGTAATTTTCCAAAATTCGAAGTACTTGGAAAGTTACATCAGTGAGAAGCTAAGGTGTTCAGAGCGCGTGGCCAACCGCTCGACGGGGCGGAAAACAAGAGGCATTGTGTACCTTCGGATTTGTACCAGAGGCCGATTCTATACACACGCAGATATACGCATACATATTCAGAGGGGCGCTGCTGTCCTGAAAGTCTGAAATTCGAATTGGATGTAACGGTTTCTTAGTTTTGGCTTTACAGTCAGCGGCGTAACAGCTATAACACCCGAACTTTCAAACGCATTTTTCTCGAAACTACATTTTTTAAACTGGCTACCATGATTTCTTAAAAAGTGTTCAATCGATTGCTTTCAAATTTTATTGGTACATTCAGCACACGTACGGCTGTCGCCGGAACTAGGATTTTTTTTAAATATTGAAATATATTGATTCGCGAAAATTCACGTTCCGTTTTTCCGGTCCTTTCCCGCTCGGATACTGGGGAGTGCCACGCTAAGCTGAAAAATTAGTTAGTCGCATGGGTAACTTTATAATGAACTCACTCTTTCTCTAATTTGGTTTCTGACTTTCCTACGGTCCTTTCTCGAGGATCGAGGTTCTTATGTGTAAATTTATGATGAACTTAATCTCTTTCTAATCTGGTTTCCGACTTTCCTACGGTCCTTTCTCGAGGATCGAGGTTCGACCTTTTTCCTGCGTTCCTTTCTCGAGGATTGAGGTTCTATCTTGCCCAGTGGTCCTTTCTCGAGAAGCAAGGTTCTATCTTTTCCTATGGTTCTTGCTTGAGGATCGAGGTTTTATCTTTCCCTACGGTCCTTTCTCGAGGATCGAGGTTCTTACTCTCTCCTACGGTCCTTTCTCGAGAAACGAGGTTCTATATTTTCCTATTGTTATTGCTTGAGGATCGAGGTTCTGTCTTTTCCTACGGTCCTTTCTCGAGGACCGAGGTTCTATCTTCTCCTACGGTCCTTTCTCGAGGATCGAGCTTCTTACCCTCTCCTACGGTCCTTTTTTCGAGGATCGAGGTTCTTACTCTCTCCTACGGCCCTTTCTCGAGGAACAAGGTTCTATCTTTTGCTGCGGTTCTTGCTTGAGGATCGAGGTTCAATCTTTCCCTACGGTCCTTTCTCGAGGATCGAGGTTCTTACTCTCTCCTACTGTCCTTCTCGAGGATCGAGGTTCGTACTCTCTCCAACGGTCCTTTTACGAGGAACGAGGTTCTATCTTTTCCTATGGTTTTTGCTGGAGGATCGAGGTTCTATCTTTTCCTACGGTCCTTTCTCGAGGATCGAGGTTCTATCTTGTCCTACGATTGTTGCTTGAGGATCGAGGTTTTATCTTTTTCCTATGGTCCTTTCCCGAGGACTTTGGGATTTGGGATCCGTGCAATTTTTCAAATAATTTAAAACTATGAGGCTTACGGATAGTACGTCAGTATTGTTAAAATATATCAATAATAAGTTGAAATAAAAGTATTACTCAGATAGTATTTGATTTTACATTGTAAGATATGACCTTTGTCTTTGAGAAAATTCCAGGTGATTCTTATAGTTTTTTTTTTGCGTAGAATATGCATTCGTAGACCAAAATGCTCTAGTAGATCAAGCTTTTGAGTACTTCTGGATAAAAAACTACATTTTTGATACTTGATGGGTTTCCATGAATTTCAAAGACGCATTTTTCGTAACGTTTTGATTCAGATTTACTTAAACATGCGACGTGCTAGAGCATTTTCGTGAACGAATTTGTAATTTCTAATGTACTTAACAAATTCTGTAAGAATCATTTGGAATTTTGTAGACGATTGCGCCGCCGCGCCACGTCGCAGCCGCCGGCCAGCTTGCTTCAAAACCGCGCCGCCGCTGATTCGAATTAGGCGCGGCGGCGTATTGGCACGCCGACGTAATGATAAGATTACGCTGATTATAGATTACGCTGATTATAGATTACGCTGATAAGATTTCAAAGAGAGTTGTCATGCCTGCTTTTTAAATTAGGCTTTCAATTTTTTTTGTAAATAAACAAATATGACGAAAAAAATGGCCATTTCTTCTATTTGACGTTCCCGTTGCTCGTCAATAATAGGGAAATTTTTTAAATCGCCTAAGTTTCATAGACTTACATTAGTTAACGGTGTTTCAATATTATATAATGAAAAAAAAATTATTGTTAACAAATTATTTGTTGGAAGAATGTTTTCTACGATTATCTATAATTTTACGTTTTTTCTAAGTTCTATTGCAAGACATTTGGATAAAAACAATATAATGATGAAGACATTTCTTCTTAAGATTATTATTGTTAATATCATTAACAAATTTAATATGTAAGTGTATTAATCGGCGATACCACGCTGAAAACACCAGTTCTCGTACGATCACTGAAGTTAAGCAGTATTGGGCATGGTTAGTACTTGGATGGGTGACCGTTCGGGAATACTGCGTGCTGTTGGCCCGTCGTCGGTGTGGTGAGCCCACACTAGTAGTACTAGTAATAAGTAATCCACCTAGAAACACTACCCGGATCGGGTAGTGTCACGCCTACCCCGTAAGGGAAATGGCTTGATGGTATAAAAAATCAGGCATTTGTTAACAGAAAAATTCGTTATTTTCAATGTCAATTTTTTTAATCATTAACTTTATGATCATTTTAACAATATTCATAATCTAATGATTAATCATAGAATTTATCAATTAAGTATGAGTGTTGATGAAATTATCACTGAGTTCCCAATTAAAAAGACTAAAATAAAAAATAAACCATTTTTCCAGTGGCAGATGCCCGAATAATGCATTTGTTTGTCAAATTTGTTTTAAAAAATCATGAAATTCATCAACTAATCATGAATGTTGCTGAATTTATTATGAATGTCCCAAATAAAAAGTCTGACATACAAAAATTTCCGTCGACGGATGCCCCAATAACCCTAGTCAGCAGAAGCTATTAACTTTTTACACATCTACCCTTCTTTTGACATCTGCCTACGCCGGACTAACAATTTCAATTCCAGGGAGAAATCCGTCTAGCCCTTCCTCTAATATTTGCCTCTCTTGGACTTACTATATCAACTTTAGAGAGCATACCGTAAGGGGTTACGTCGAGGTACTGAAATAATTTTTAACTGGGACGGGCGTTGCCGGGTCTTAAGGAAGAGGTCCTTTTCAAGACTTCTTACTCGGTTGAACAAGCTCGCCGAACTGCCTTGATCACTTTTGATCGATGCTCCTCGTCGATGCGCATTCAAAAATTTTGTAGTGGGGGATTTTGCTAGGTAGGATATTCCATTTATTTGATGGTGAAATGAAATTATGGGAAAGAGTGGAAATTGGTTATTGAACTGTTGTTAATGCAGCATTTTTCGCCACTCAATCAAAGGAGTGAATTGCAATACGAATTTTTGTGTTTTATCTTATAAGAGTTGCTTTAATTTTGAGCAATATGGAATTCCGCTGGGAAAGCTTTTAACTCATTTCGCAATTATTTCTGATGAAATGATTTGTTTCAGGTTATAATTGCAAGGTCTCACTTTCCTTCCAAATTTGGAAGTTATTACGTTTAACCCTATTATAATATTCATTAACCCCCTGAGACCACCCCTTCCACTTTTAATTCGATAAATTCTAAATGTCTCCACGTAAAACACTAAAAAAATATTTAAAAAATTGAAATAATCATCGAAGTCACCTTCAGAAAACCAAAAATTATATTTCCAACCCCATAATAATATTTAACAGCCCCCTAAGACCACCACCGCCACTTTTACCTGAACAAATCCGAAGACCCTCCACGTAAAAGACTCAAAAAATTCGAAAGATCACTGAATTCAACTTCAAAAAACACCAAATTATATTTTCAACTGCAGGTGTTTTTAGTTGGTCTTTAGGGTTAGGTTTCCGATCGACGTCTCTATGCACTTACCCGATTGAGAACGATTCAAACGCATGTCCCGATTGAAAACTATTGTTTTAAAAATTCCTAGGAGAGAAATATTCTTCAATTTTGATGACATTATAAACCAAGTTCAACCTTTGACTGTATCAAGGGAAGAAATTCTTGAAATATCTCATTAAGCCACTGAAATTGATAATTTTCTACATTGGTATAAAAAATTATCTTAAAATTCAGCCAAAAGACAAGAAAATTTTTTTGTTATTTTTGGACTCGTTGATATTTGTCGGAAACATTAAAATTTTAAGTTTTTTTTCAAATACCTTACAATGAAATGAACAGATTGCCTTCAATTTATGCTTATTAGGCTCACAACTTTATCAGCTTTCGTGCAATAATTGGAAGAAAATTTACAGTTTAATATTATTAAAACTAGAGTGCTTTTTTGAGCTATTGAAAAACAGATGTCCGGAAACTTTCGCACGACACTGTATATTATTACATTATTTATATAATCTTGTATGTGTAAACGCCCCTGTGTTCGCAATAAAAAGTTTGAAATACATATACTTGAAAACGAAAATTGTTATTATTATTCTTTGCAATTTTCAACAAAAGTTTCTGATGTCTAATCCAGCGATTTATACATTTTGTATGCAAATTAATTCAAGTCAATTCCATTTGAATCATTCACTTTTCCGTTCACACTTTCTTTTTTTTCACACCGTTTTGTTCTGTCGTAAGAAGTGCTTTAATTTTTATCACTTTCTTTTCGTGTTCACTTTTTCGTTCACACTTTAATTCCATTTTGTTCCGCCTCACAAGTGCTTTCATTTTTATCACTTTTATTTCGTGCTGCGGCGCTCTTCTGCATTCAAACGAGACTTTCAAAAACGACATTCATTTGGATAGAAACGTTTCTATTCAATTCAATCCACACCTTCTTACCGGGTTATCAATTCTAGTTAAACACACTAATGATAATTGTTATAAGGGCAACAATGCATTTTGCACAATTACTAGATTAAAAATTTAATAAGCGTACTTCATATAAAATTGGAGTTTTCAAGATTTAAAATCCACGCCGATCTGCCGGGCGTAAAGCGTAAAAGCAAAATGTCGACGTATTCGTCAGCTTTTGTGACATAACTTCACATAATTGATGGTTTGTTGTGTTGCTTCGCTGAAAAGTTATTTAAACGCTATAAGAGTTGAAATTATATAAAATTACTAATTTTTTGAATTCCGAAATTCGCCTCAGCGAAAGGATTACCCTTCGTGTATATACTAATATAAATAATTACAATACACATAAAATTCGAGTATAAATTCAGTTCTTAAATCTAGCTCAATTATCTCGCCTGAAACTGTCCAGGGCTAGAAATATAATCAAATAATCTTGCAATTCAGCCTCGGCTAACAGTTGTACAATTAATACTTATACTCAATGAAATATAATATATTTTTGTCAAATAATTTACACATTTGGAGCTTTTAAGATTTAAAATCCGCGCGCTGATCTATCGGGCGAAAGCGTAAAAGGGGTAAAATTTCCTAAGTGTCCCCGCCTAAAATTTTGTTGTCGCCTATCTTATTCAAACTCAGCCAGATTGTAGTGCCAATGGACCTCTTTAAATTCTGTAACGGGGGCGCACCTAGTATAAGGGGTCGTTCATATATTACGTAAGCCGTTTTTCTTTTGTTTAAATAGAGACGAGAACAAAGTCGCTGCGAAGTTGAGAAGGACACAAAGATATAAACAAAAGAAGAACGGCTTACGTAATATATGAACGACCCCTAACGGGTTGTCAAGATACAGGGGCCCGAATTTTCGACGATTCACCCCGACTGCTAACATAACTCCAGTACATAACTCCAGTTAAATTTTTCCAATTCAACTTCTTTACAAGGGTTTTAGGAAGGTATTTTAACAAGGTTTATAACAAAAATAACCATAGAACAATAAAAAAATTATTTCACCTTGATTTTTCATTTTGAAAAACATTTTTGTGATTTTCTCCCAATGCGGCATTTTTGATATTTTTTTAATTAGGCTAGAAAAAAAGCTTGATTTTTTCTCTTGAAAAACACCCCAGAACGAAAATGGAATGGAAAGTATTGGTTAAGTTTTAGAAGGCCATAAGAGCGCGGGTGCCCTGCGCCAACGAGCCACGGCGCTACTAGGCGTGCTGTAGTGACTCAGTGGTTCTAATAATTGATAAAAATTATGTTTCTGCTTACAAGTAACAAACAGTTCATTTTATCCTGACTTTTTAATAGTTTCAGAACAATTTTGATATCGCGTGGCCACGAAAACAATAGATTTCCTCTCAAATTATAATTTTCACCTAATTCGCATTTGTTTTGTATCTGTAGTCATAGTAAAAAAATTAAAAGTGAACTCTGACATCTGCAGCTAACACTATACGTATCATTCACTCCGAAAACGGTTGCTCTCGCTTCGCTGAATCGTAGATTTGTGGCATTCATACCTTATTTTAGGCTTCTTCAGTAATTGTACTGCTCCTTTTTTTATACTTACAACTACAGTTGTAGTTTGATTTTGTGCAACAGGTAAAAAAATATATCATGGAGCAGTACTTTGTCACAATGAAGAGACGGAGGAGCTTCGGTCATCGTTGTTGTTATCTTTTTCAAAAGAATAATCATAAGCTCACATCTGATTTAAAACCGATTTCTTTGAAACTTCGAAAAAAGTACCCTAGCATATCAACTGATTCTAAAGTATGTCGATCGTACAGAAAAGAGATGTATGAATTTTCCCTATTTTCTCCTTCGTTTAATGAAGTAGATCCCATGATTGAAGATAAATATGCCCTTATTTCCAACAACAATGCATCCCTTTTTGAGAGCGACATATTATCTGAAATTGAAAATAAGGGATTATTTGAGAGAGACTATTCTATAAATGAAGGCTTTCCTTCTCCGGCAACATCAAAAACTAAGAGATTAAAAAATTATTGTACCAATGAAGAGCATGAGTCGGCAATGGAGATACTTTAACAAATCAAAGGAAAATTCAAAAACTCTTCTAGTAATTCGGAAAAAGTTTTACTTTTGACACTGGCACCATAGTCTTGGGGGCGCAGGAGATTAGTTAAAGAATTCGGGGCTTCTGAACGCCAAGCTCGAAAAGCGAAACAACTGGCAGCAAAAAATGGTATTTTGACATCTCCCAATCCAAATAAAGGTAGAGCTTTAGCCCATAAAACAGAGAGATTGGTTAAAGATTTTTAACTTGATGACGAAAATAGTCGTATGATGCCCGGAAAAAAAGATTTCGTCTCAATTAAAAAAGATGATGGCTCCCGCGAGCATATTCAAAAAAAGTTTATTCTGTGTAATCTTTCGGAATTATACAGCAATTTTAAAAATCAGTAACCCGAAATTGATGTTAGTGTTTCAAAATTCTCACAACTCAGACCTCGTCTATGCGTGCTCGCCGGAGCTAGTGGAACTCATAATATTTGTGTGTGTGTCCACCACGAAAACGTTAACCTAATGCTTGATGCTGTGAAAATAAAAGAAATAACCCGTAATACTGAGTCCCCTATTGTAACACATCATGACGTTATAAAAAAATGCTACCTTGATGAATGTCAATCATGCCCCAGTACACATGCTCTTAAGGATTTTTTGAAATCGGTTTTTGCAGATCATTCCATTGATAGGATAGAATATCAATGTTGGCAAAAAACTGATAGAAGCACATTGCGTCCTGAGGTTACTGATGCAGAAGATTTTGCAGAAGAACTTGTTGAGCGTATATTCAAATTGAAGTCTCATTCTTTCATAGCTAAGCAGCAGTCTTCTTTTTTTAAACATCTAAAGAATAGCTTGAAAGAAGGAGAATTTCTCATTCTATGCGATTTTGCTGAAAACTATGCATTCGTAGCGCAAAATGCCGCACAGTCATTTCATTGAAACAATGATCAGGTCACGATCTTTACAACTGTCATCTATTACAAAGAGGGTAATGAATTAAAACATCGCAGTCTAGTTCTTTTATCCGACAACCTAAAACACGACACAATATCTGTTTACGAATTTCAGAAAGTTATAACCAAATACCTAAAAGAAAATTTCAAACCAAAAAAAATTATTTACTTTACCGATGGTGCAGCACAACATTTTTAAAATAAGTACAATTTTGCAAATCCACTGTATCATGAAGCAGACTTCGGTATTCAGGCGGAATGGCACTTTCACGCGACTGCACATGGAAAAGGACCATGTGATAGCTAAAAAAAACTTGCCTGAAACGGTAGTATTTTTCATCTCCAAAGAAAATCATGCTGCCACTGCTCAAAACCTTAAAACTCGATTCGACTCAGCAAAGACTGTGCCGTGCACACAAAAATACCATTCCTTTGTACCTTCTTCAGAATCGACGCTAATTTTGAAGAAATATTCGTCATCTCCACAGTATGACATTTTCCCGAAGAGAAAAATCGCAAAGAGATCGCGAAGAGAAGAGCAAAGTGAACGTTAAACTGAATAAAAAATAACTTTTTAAGTAACACAGTGAGAGGCAAGGGGACTCACACTAAGAAATACCCCAAAACGTGAGAGGCAAGGGGACTCACCTAAAAAAAGCACCCCAAAACGTGAGAGGCAAGGGGACTCACATAAAAAAAGCACCCCGAAATGTGAAAGACAAGGAGACTCACGTCAAAAATTGTTGAAGGCAAAGAGATTAACACCAAAAAAACTCACCAAAACGTGGGAAGCAAGACGACTTATTAGAAACCATCTCGAAATGTAACAGATAAGCAGAACCATCCACCAAAATCGTTAATGATTTTTTATTAACTATCGTTTTCCAACAATGGAACCATTTGAAAATTTTAATTAAGAAAAAATGTAAATCGTTTTCCAGCTACATGAAAGTAAGAATATAATGAAATATTCGTTACATGGTAATTGAAAAATAATTTTTATCAATTATTAGAACAACTGAGTCACTACAGCACGCCTAGTAGCGCCGTGGCTCGTTGGCGCGGGGCACACGCGCTCTTATGACCTTCTACAACTCAACAAATACTTTCCATCCCATTTTCGTTATAGGGTGTTTTTCAAGAGAAGAAAATCAAGCTTTTTTCCGGCCTAACTAAAAAAATATCAAAAATGCCGCATTGGGAGAAAATCACAAAAAAGTTTTTTAAAATGAAAAATATATGTGAAATAATTTTTGTATCGTTCAACGGTTATTTTTGTTGTGAACCTTTTCGAAATACCTTGCTGAAACCCTCATGAAAAAGTTAAATTGGATAACTTTAACCGGAGTTATGTACAATTGAAAGTTAACAGTAGGGGTGAATCGTCGAAAATTCGGGCCCCTGTATCTTGACAACCCGTTATACTAGGTGCGCCCCCTTTACAGAATTTAAAGAGGTTCACTAGAACTACAATCTGGCGTAGTTTGAATAAGATAGGCGACAACAATAGGCGGGGACACTTGGGATATTTTACCCCAAAAGCAAAATGGTTCTTTAGCCTATCATCGGATTTGGGAGTCTGGCAACTTTTGCAGCATATACCTCACATTATCTGACAACAAAGTATCATATTTCCCGAAAAATGTGCCATTTACTTCAAAATAAAGCAAAAAACATTATCCTTATACCAAAGATATTTTACCTAGATGCCGCAAGGGTCAGGAGTGGGGATACCGAAAATATATAGCTAACTATTTTTCGTCTATATCGAGGTGCTGCCCTCTACAACTTTTCATTGTTTCCATAGCAACCGCGTCAAAGCGCGTGAATGAGTCACCATCAATGATGTGAATGAGTGAGCCCACGAATATCCAGGAAGTACTATGAATTGAATTATGTACTTCTGGTGAGTGAGCAGAAGATTTAGAGGATCAATGGATCCAAATAAATGGAATGTTATATTGCAGTAAAATATTAAATTTACGTAGATCAGCATACATAGATTATTTACCAGAAATGTTTAATTTGATTTAATTTTACTTAAATTTGAAGCATAATTTTTGCAATTGAGGCGAGGTGTCGCGGCAAAAGCACGAAGATCCATCGAGATAAATTTTTCAGGAGAGAGACAAAACCTTCTCAAAAATTAAATTGTCAAAAAAAAAATTAGGAAGTACATTCGAGATTTGATGGAGCTCTGCAGATCTCAATAAACAAAATTTTTAAAAAGTTAATTCTTTTCGAGATACATAGCGTCAAAAGTCGACTGCGGTCAAAACCGTGTAAGTCCATCGGATTTTTAATTTTTTTAAATGCTTTTTTAGGCTGAATTTCTAATAGAATAAAAACTAATAGAAGACTTTTCAAGAAAAACATTTATTTTTAAATTGTTTCAACAAATTGTTTAGCAAGCGAGATTCGGAAAAAATAATAATGCCATTCGATTCTACGGAAGAAATTACATCAATTATATATGCATTTCGCAATTTTTAATGGAACCAATTGGTGACGAAGTATAAATAAACAATTAAATGTTATGGAATTTGTATTTATACTGCATAACAATTCGGGTGGAAAAAAATTGTCCAATACATGGACTTTATGTAATTTTTTCCACAGAATCGAATGCCGCTATTAGTTTTTCCGTATCTTCCATTTTTAAACGACTTGTTCAAACAAAAATTGTTTAAACAATTTCAAAGTTCAAATTTTTTTCATCAAAATGTGCGGTAGAATTTTAGAGAATTTTTGAGCCAATAAAACGTGTTTTGAAAAAAGTGGCACTTCACGGTTATGCCGTGACACCCTTCAATATTGCATAATAGGGTCATCCACAAAAATTTTGTTTGCCTTACAGTTGAGTTTTTATAAACTCTGACTCCCAAAGAATTGAAATGTGAAATTGAAACCTTCCCTGCTAAAAATTTCGGAGTCTGAAATTGGTCCGAATTTATCCGAAATCAATCCGATTCACGATTTTCTCTGAAATATGTCCGATCTAATCCGAAAACTGTGCGAAAACAGTCGGAAATTTGTCTGATTATGTCCGGAGTCTGTCCGGACCATAAATTTCAACTCCGGAAAGAATCCGATTTGATCCGAAATTAGTCCGGAATTCAAAACCTGAAATTATTTTCCTTATACTAAAAATGGAAAATAGTCCGGTCTAATCCAAAATTTATCCGAACGTAAGCTTTCACTCCGGAAGTGTCCGACTTCGTCCGGAATTAGTCTGGAACTCAGTACCTGAAATTATTTTTGTTGAAGTAAAACCGGAAAATCGTCTGATTAAATCCGAAAACTGTCCGGTCGAAAACATGTACTCCGGAAGCAGTCCGATTCTATCCGAAATTATTCCGCAGGTTCAAGTTGTCATTCAGTGAAATTAAAGTAAAAACGGAAAATCGTCTGATTAAATGCGAAAACTGTCCGGTCGAAAACATCAACTCCGAAAATAGTCCGACTCTATCCGAAATTATTCCGCAGGTTTTAGTTGTCATTCAGTAAAATCAAAGTACAAACGGAAAATCGTCTGATTAAATCCGAAATCTGTCCGGTCGAAAATATCAACTCCCAAAAAAAGTCCGACTCTATCCGAAATTATTCCGCAGGTTTTAGTTATCATTACATACATAAGTTGTAATTTGGTGAAATTCAAGTGAAAACGGAAAATCGTTCGATTAAATCCGAAATCTGGTCGGTCTAAAACATCAACTCCGAAAATAGTCCGATTCTATTCGAAATTATTCCGCAGGTTTTAGTTGTCATTCGGTAAAATTGAAGTGAAAACGGAAAATCCTCCGCTTAAATCCGAAATTATTCAGGTCAAAAACATGTGCTCCGGAAGCAGTCCGATTCTATCCGAAATTAAACCGCAGGTTCAAGTTGTCATTCAGTGAAATTAAAGGAAAAACGGAAAATCGTCTGATTAAATCCGAAATCTGTCTGGTCGAAAACATCACATCGGAAAATAGTCCGATTCTATCCGAAATTAATCCGCAGGTTTTAGTTTCCATTCAGTGAAATTGAAATGAAAACGGAAAATCGTCCGCTTAAATCCGAAATTCTTCCGGTCAAAAACATGTACTCCGGAAGCAGTCCGATTCTATCCGAAATTAATCCGCAGGTTCAAGTTGTCATTCAGTGAAATTAAAGTAAAAACGAAAAATCGTCTGATTAAATCCGAAATCTGTCCGGTCTAAACCATCAACTATGAAAATAGTCCGTTTCTATTCGAAATTAATCCGCAGGTTTCAGTTGTCATTCAGTGAAATTAAAGTGAAAACGGAAAATCGTCTACATAAATGTGAAATTCTTCCGGTCAAAAACATGGACTCCGGAAACAGTCCGATTCTATTCAAAAGTAGTCCGCAGTTTTAAGTTGTAATTTGGTGAAATTCAAGTGAAAACGGAAAATCGTTCAATTAAATCCGAAATCTGTCCGGTTTAAAACATCAACTCCGGAAATAGTCCGATTCTATCCGAAACTAATCCGCAGGCTTTAGTTGTTATTCGGTGAAATTGAAGTGAAAACGGAAAATCATCCGCTTAAATCGGATATTCGTCTAGTCCAAAACATCGACTCCGGAAACAGACCGATTCTATTCAAAATTTATCCGCTGGTTTAAGTTTTAATATCGTGAAATGCAAATGAAGTCGGAACATCGTTCGCTTAAATCCGAAATTAATCCGGTGAAAAACATTGACTCCGGAAGCAGTCCGATTTTATCCAACATGTATTCGCAGGTTTAAGTTGTAATTTGGTGACATTCAAGTGAAAACGAAAAATACTACTGCACAGTAGGGCGTTTCGAAAAAAATTAAATATTTTTCTTTCGTTTTTGGGTAGGGCGTCAGAAAAAAAAACCCAAAAAAGCGATTATGAAACTTCGAAAACAAACAAAAATAATGAGAATTCCGATAAAGACGTGAATAGTAACACGAGAAATGTAGAGAAAGCTTATGAGCTTTTGAACAAGGATGAGGATAACTATATGGTTCCGATCAAAAATGAATTTGTTCATGAAAGTGAATCTACAGCTCTCTTGGAAAAAAGAAGCAGTTGATGGGAATGATGAAAGATTTGATGACGATGTGGAAGAAGGAGCAGTTGATCGGAATGTTTATAGAATTGACGATGATGTGAAAAAAAGGAGTTTATGGGAATGATGATGGAATTGACGATTATGTGGAAGGAACAGTTGATGGGAATGATGATGGAATTGACGATGATGTGGAAGAAGGATCAGTGGATGGGAATGATAATAATTGATTCAAATAGTTTTTGTTTCACTGTTCTCTAAACTGTATCCTATTATTGTACGTAATATTTCACTATTCAACATACTTCGTTCGAAAGTGTTCTAATTTCTTTTCTAATAAAAGTGCATTAAAAATGTGCTCAAAAACGACTTCTCGTACAACTTTTTAACATCCTGTTTTCGCTCATTTATGATTAAATACTCTATAACTGTATCGAAATTCATTTTTTTTAGTTCAGTTTGCTATACCGGATAAGATTAGGGTGTATTCATTTCGCGAATAACTAGACAACTATTGGGCAAAGACGAATAAGATCTAAATTATTCGCATTTGTCAGAAAGGATGGATTTCGGAATAAACCGGATGAGATCCGGATTAATCGCATTCTTAAAAATCGTACAAATTTCGGACTTCACCGGATTAATCGCATCCGCCAGACGGCACAAAACATGGACATGGCCAAACACGACCGGGCAAAAATCATACTAATCGCATCCGTCAGACCATATAATACACGGTCATGACCAGACGCAATCCGGATTCATCGAATCCGACAGACCCTACAAAACACGGACATGAACGGGCACAATCCGGATTAATCGCGTCCTTCGGACCGTACAAAACACGTACTCGACCGGACACAATCCGGATTTATCGCATCAGACAGACCGTACAAAGGACGGACTTGACCGGACACAATTCTGATCGTTTCTCACAAGCGCTGAAAATTTTCTTGGTTAGTATATAAGGACCGTTTCGACCGATATACTCAGCGTGCGATATTCTGCGTTAGTGAAGTGCGTAATATGTAAAAGTGTTGAGTTAAGCTATAGAAATAGGTTTGTGAGCGTCAGATAAATGAAGAATGCATTTCTCGAATGTAAACTGCTTATATAACCTTGTTATATAACATTTATTCGGTCCGTCAGACCGCACTGAAAACGGACATGATCGGATACAATCCAGATTGATCGAATCTGTCAGACCGTACAACTTTCGGATTCTACCGGACAATATATAGATTTATTATTTTTTTGGTTATACTTCATCCAAAAAATTTGTAAATACACCGGGATAGAATCCGGATGACGACCCGGACACAATCCGGATTGATAGCATCCGTCAGACCGTACAAAATACGGACTCAACCGGATCTAGCCCGGACTGATGAAATCCATCAGACCGTACAACTTTCGGATTCTACCGGATGATATTCGGATTAATTTCCGTGCTCCTTCGACCGGATAAATTTCGGATAAATTCCGGATTCGGAAATTTGTCCGAAATTGTCCGTTACGTGGTCCGGTTTTTGTCC
>CAKNXH010053401.1:23375-34492 GCA_932178445.1 Andricus quercusramuli | reverse complement strand
CTGTCCTCCAACTTTTATACTGAGTACAGTAAGAAGATTCTTCTATTTTTACCATATCTTCCCTTTTTCCTTCTCCAGTAATTTTGTAGTACCCCTTCCGAGTGCATCTGGAATTGCATTCTCTCTACTTTTATCTCCCACCCACCCTATGACTTGCTCCTCCCCAAAATCTGCCAACGCTTGTTTCAGATTAGTGTACAGGTCGTTGGATCTTTGTTTTTAACTGCTCTTAATTCCTCCTTGAGGCAGATTTTCGGGAGTCTATCGTCTTCCATATTAAGGATTTCTACTAGATAGTTACCTGCCCTTATTTTTGCTTCTATCTCAAGACTACATCTGCCTGTTTCTGCTCTCCAAATGTATCCCGGTGTATTCCTATCAACTCCCATGATCATTTTGACAAACCTAGCATGAGCCCTTTCTATCTCGTCCCTTCTTTCCCATCCCCAGATCTCAACTCCGTACATTCCTCCTGACTTAGCTAGGACATGCATTAGATAAAGTCTTCTCTAATCCCCCTATTCTAGCTCTACTCATGACCCCCCACGCTACATTTGCCGCTTTTTGAATTTTACCGACCATTGCTTTCGTGTGTTTGCTGTAATTATTACCTGCTGCTGAAAATCAGAAACCCAGATATTTATAATTATCCACAACTTCGATTACTTCCCCAGAAATTTTCCAATTTTCGTTTTTGCCCTTTCTTCCCCCTTTTTTGAACACCATAATTTTTGACTTGCCGGCATTAATTTCTAAATTACTTTTGCTAACATACCCTTCCAGCAGTAGTAGCATCCTTCTGAGGTCCTCCGGGAAGTCTGCCACCACTGCAAGGTCATCAGCGAATTTCAACGCGAAAATTTTTTTCTTCCCTATTATCGATCCTCCAACATTTTTGCTTTCCCAGATTTCATCCATATCCTCAATGAAAATGTTAAATAGAGTTGGACTTAAAGGACAACCCTGTCTCACTCCCCTACTGGTTTTGAAAGTATCTGTGAGCCCCTCCTCTGTGATCACCTGGTTATCTGTTTCCCTGTAGATGGCTTTCATCATTTCCAGCATTTTCCCCTTGATACCCAATTCAGCCAGTTTTTTAAATAAAATTGTTCGGTCGACCATATCGAACGCCTTTTTAAAGTCGATAAATGCTACGTATAGTTTCCCTCTTTTTCTTTTCAATTTGTTATTTATCAAGGAGTTTAATAAAAAGATATGGTCTCTTGTCGATCTTTCCTTCCTAAAGCCTGCTTGAGATTCTTTATAGGGATCCTTTTCCTCTAGCCAATTCCTTATTCTTTCGTCCATAATTGAAGCCAAGATTTTGTACCCTGAGTCTAATAAAGATATTCCTCTGTAGTTCCCCGTATCGTCTTCCTGTCCTCCTTTGAATATTGAATAAATGACTGCTTTTTCCCAACCTTTCGAAATTTCACCGTTACTCCAAAAGCCATTCAATATTTGCAGAATTTCTTCCCCCCAAATCTTTGAGATTCTCTTATAAATTCTACCGGTATCCCATCTTCCCCTGGAGCTTTTCCTTTTTTTCATTTTCTTAAGAATTTTAACCAGCTCTTCCATCGTTGTCTTTATTTAGCCTATCTTCTTTCGACCTTCCCGCATTTTCATTTCCCTGAGTGATCTGTTCGTTACAGGGCCCTCCCTCCGTTCGTATGGTGTTATACATAGCGGCGTCGTTTATTTCCGTGTTTTTCAAAGTATTATCTACTCCCAGTAAATTTTCGAAATGATTTTTCCATCGATCCTTCCCTATCCCTTGCCCTTTATGCTGTTTTCGACTTCTAAATTTCATAATTGCCATCCAAAAATCTCCCATACTCCTACTTTCTTCTACTTCCTCTCAATCTTTTTCTTTTTGTCCCTTGATTTTTGCCCTGTACAGATTTTTCAGTTTCTTCTTTTCTTTATTTAAATTCATATTATCAACCTGTCTTTTATTTTTCAAATATTTTTTTAGACAAGCCCAGACCTTTTTCCGTTGAATTGCACACTCCTCATCGATCCATTTTCCCCTCCCCCCTTTTTTCAATCTTGTTTTTTTCCCTACCTTCCTGATCATTCCTACTCTCTTTGCTGCCGCCCATATACATTTTTTTAATCTATCCCACCTTTCCTGCCATCCTTCTCTCCTGACTTCTTCCTCCCACAGCTTATCCATTTCATTCCTGAATTCATTTTCTTTCCTTGGGTCCCAGACGAGCTTTTCTGCTTCGAATTCATTTTGATTTTCGTATTCCCCTGCCTCTCTGTTGCCTTCCCCCACCTCTAAGTTGAATGTTACTGGAAGATGGTCCGATTCGGTTCGTCTTTCTACTTTCATTTCAACTACTGGACAATTCTCTTCAGTCTCTAAATAAATTACGTAATCGAGGACCGGTCCTCCGTCTTCGTAGATATGCGTCCAATTGCCCATCCTGTCCCCTTTAATTCTACCATTTAAAATTATAATCCCGTGTTCTTCACAAAAATCCAGGAACTTTTTCCCTTCCTGATTGACTAGTTTATCTTCAGATTTTCTATCCTTAGCTACATGTGTATCAATTATGTCAACATCAATTTCTTCAATTTCTTCATCCCCGTGTTCTTCACCTATCCTCGCATTCCAGTCACCCACCAGGATCAAATTTCCCTTCCCTCGCTCCCCTTCTATCACAGGATCTAAAACTTTTTTCACAGCCTTCATACCAACATTATTATACACAGAAATAATCTTAACTTTCTTACCATTGGCTTTCAGAGCTGCACATTCGATAGACAGACCATATTCCCACTCAGTCACTTCCAAGCCTTCCCCCCATGTTTTTCTTACACCAATCAAATGTCCCCCCTTCGCCCTACCTTTTATATTCTCTCTCGAGGCTGCCTTATCACACCATATAAAATCTGGATCTAATTTGTTCTTAAAGTTCTTAAAGGATTTTTCCTCCAGCCAGGTTTCCTGAAGAATTACCAAATCGAAGTTGCTCCAAAATTCCCAAGTCTTCAAGATGTTGCTGCTACCCGCGATGTTCCACGAGACTACTCTGATTGGTTTAATTTGTGTCTCTCCGAAATGTCCTAGTCTCAATTTTACTCTCACGCTCATTCCAGAAAAATGCACTGTTTCCAATATTCCAACTCATGTAACTGTTGTCCGCTGCTATCCCTCTTTTCCGTGCACTTTTCACTTCACTCACAATCCACTCAAGCACTTCCTTCTCTCTTGGCGTAAAATCGTCTTCAATTATAATGGACGTACCCCGAAGGTAGTGTTTCTTTGCCATCAGACTCCTCTTCTCACTCTAAGAGGCTAATTTAAGCAATGTCCCACTTCCTATCACTCTCATATGTTCAATGGTGATAATCACTCCGGTAAATCCCCTTATCGTATTTTCCATCTCCCTTTCCGCTCTTTTTCCCCTTTTCGTACCCAACCCCTTCATCAGGACCCAGTTTTTCCTTTTTCTGCGTTCATCCAATTCCCATTCTCGTTCTCCCTTTTTCAGCCAGTCCGGCTTTTCCTTGACCTCTTCTCTCTTCCCCTGACCATTTGTCCCTTCCTTTATAATTTCCCGGTCACTGTCTTCAAATTCTCCGGTTTCATTTCCCTTATCTTTTCTCTCATCGCCCTGTGAGAGTGTATGACTTCCAGTTTGTGGCTCTTCTAATCTCTCTCTTTGACTGTATTCAGAAATCCTCCTCTCTGCATTTTCAAGTCTGGACTGCAGCTCCTGGATTTTTCCTTTCAACTTATCATTTTCTTCTTTCCATGCTTTTTCTCTATCTCGGGCCCTATTCAATGCTGTTTCCGCAGCCACGTTTCTCTCTTTTAATTCCTCAATCCCCAGTAGGTTACACATTTCATCCTTTAACTTCCCAGTTATCTTGTTCATTTCGGCACTGAACTTTTCCTCCCACCAGGCATCCAATACTTCCCTGAGTTGGGTAGTATCCACCGATTCACTTTTATTATTGGTCACCCTCCCCTTCTTATTGTCACTTTTCGTTAAATATTCCAAGCTCTTACTTCTTTGGAAACTGGAAAGGTTACCTGCTCCTGAATTTGCCCTTTTTTCTATCACAGGTGAACGCATCGTTTTATTACTCTTACTGAAACCTTGCGATAGAACTCTCTCTTGTGTCGAATCGCTCTTTCTGCTATTCAAAAATTTCTTTAGTGTAAGTCCACTTTTCGTGTCCAACGTATCCACTTTAACCACTTTCTTTGGTCTGCCTGGGCCCTTTTTGAACTTCACGCTATCGTCAAGTTCCTCCGTGGTCCGCGTCGCGGCGCCACCTTTTGGTACACCTCCCGCTTCCTGCCTCCCCTTAGCAAGGTTCCCGCTTTTTCCCGACATAACCTCAATTTTCATAAAGATTCAACAAAGCCTTTCCTGAGTCCTAAACGACAAAAAAAACTTAGATAACACTCGCACTATGAAAACCCGATTCACTTCATAGAATTTCACTCCCTGTGCAGAAAAAACCCGCAAAATAACCAAACTGTAAGCATATTAGCCCGACTCGCTACCGCGTCGCATCTGTACACTACAGCGGCCTCTACCGTTTTTTTTCTCGTAACTTTTCACTATAACTTAAATTTACAGCGAAAATGTTTATTTTTGAATTATACTGTCTAACTTTAAAAGCTTTGAAATAAAAAATATTTGTTTCAGACAATACGACAATTTCAAGTCGGTTGTGTTTAAAATTTTTCAATTTCTAATGTTTTGATTTTAAATGCCTTAAAGTTAGAAATATTATAATTAATTACAGTCTTTATTATTAGAATATTCCATGAAGTATATCCAATTATCTCTCTAAACCACTAATTCAGTTTCATAATTTTTAAAATCATTTTCGAGTTTAAATTTTTACGACTTTTTTCTGTAAATTCAGAAATTAGCATTAATCAGAAAAAATATTACAATACAATTTTCTCTATATTATGTACATATAGTATGTATGTGCATATTTATAACTTAAGAATAAATCGAAATATTTTGATTTTTTCGCAATATCGTCTTAAAGAACTTCTGAAAATAGTTAATCCGTATATATATGAGGTGTCAAAAAATGGTGTCTTCAAAGTATAAATCATTCGACGCAGAATTTGATGAAACGTATAGATCAATAAAGTCTCGGAAAAGTATTTTTTGTAACTTTGTTGAAAATCTTAAGAATCACTTATATCTGGCTGGTCTGAAAGATCTAAATTCTAAAATTCGAACAAGAAACCTAAAACTTAATGCAGGAAAGTGTCCTTAAAATTTTTACTCAATATCTTTTGTTACCTTTAGTAAATTTCCTGAGTATCCCATCCTTTAAATTTAAAAATTACACCTGGAGATGTGAAGAAAAGCAGGTTACCGGGCGCCACTCTCGGTGCCGAGTGCTCGCCTGCGTCTGTAGTCGACCCATGTCAGCGGGGGGTCATTTTACTCATGAGGAATAAAATACAAAACATAAAGATTTTTTAATTTTGCAATTAGTAATTTGGAAATATTATATTCGAAATCTACGTTGCTTGGCGATTCCAACGATATGTTACTTGACTTCGTAAGTTGAAAATTAGGAGTGTTTATTAGGCCATAACCCGTTTTTTCGAATTGTAACGCTCGGATCGACTAGTTTCTAGACAGATCGGCTATTTTGATTTAAAAAATTAATCATTAATTAATATAATTGTTTGTTATGTCATAAAAGTCCAATATATAGATAATGCAGTCAATTAAAAATATAGAAAAAGTTTTTGTACACAAAAAAATGAAGAAATGAATTTCCGCAAGTCTCTTGTACGTACGCCGGGTGCCGAACTTCTGATGTAACTTCCTATTATATTGTTGCAACTTTATCCCATCACCTTAACACCTCCGCCATCTAAAAGTTAATTTTTTTTTCATTTCCTAATATTTATTTCATTAAAACATGAACAATTTTCAAACATTAGAAGTGATTGATATATGTATGAATGAATCATTGAAAAAAATAAAGTTTGTATGATTTTAAAAGTCCAATATATAGATTATGCAGTCAATTAAAAATATAAAAAAAGTTCTTAAGAATACTGTTCTTGTATTAAGATTTCGATCACCTTCAACAATTATTGTTTACTATCTTAAATATGTAATAGTGTACAATTAATTATTACTTGAGCATTTGTGCAATTGGATTTTAAGAGATTTCAAAATAAGTCACAGAATTTTAAATAATTTTAAGATATTGTAACGGATCATGAGAAATTCAAACGGGTTTCCATGATTTCACGGGATTTTCAAGAATTTTAAGAGATTTCAAAAGATTCCAAATTATATCCACGGATTTTAAAGGATTTCATTATTATTATTATTATTAATTTAAAATCTCTTAAAATCCAATTGCACAAATGGTCAAGTAATAATTAATTGTACAGTATTATTATTTAATATCAGGTAAAAGATGCGCAATTCTTATTTAATCCTATAATGTACGAATTATTCTATTTTTATTTTTAAAAATGTATTTAAGAAAAATATTGTTGATAACATTAACAATTGTATAATTCCTGAAAGAAATGTTATAAATAAAAACGTACCAAAGAGATTCGTAGAGAATCCTTCAGTGAATAAAATGAAATGATAAAAGAATAACCTGAAATAGTTTCTTCTAAAGTTCGCCTAGTAATAGGATTATTTTCCTCAAATTTAAAAATCATTTTTAACAATGCTTATTTTTGAACTTGAAATAACTAGTGTACATCCTTATTTATTGCGTCAAATTGGAAGCCTGAAAAATTGAACAATTCTGGCCATACTGGCATTTGACCCCAAATAATAAACTATGGTAGAACTATACCTTCAAAATTGAATTATTTGCAACCAAATGACAAACTTGTTTTGTATTGTAATCGTTTCATTTTCAATATCACTCATAAAATGTTTAAAAAAATTTAAATCATATGAATCAAACTGTTCACAATTTAAAACTTTTAAATACAACCCGTTTCAAACAATAAAAGCATTCTTAGTTGAAATAGTATAATTTTAGGGTCTTAAAAATTATACATAGTATGCGTAAAAATAAAATAACAAAGAATGTGCAACTTCACAATTTGAAGGTCTAAAAATTAAAAATTCAATAGTATCGAAAGTTGAACACTTCCGCACAATTCTGCAATTGTTCCATTTTAAATATAAGCTTGATAGTAGAAATTTCTTAAAATGTAAACTTTCCCAATCAAATCATATCAACTTCAAGTGCGGAAAATGGAAGGGCAATTTCATTGTCAATGAATGTAAAATTTCAGATATGTAAATCGTCTGCAGTTGAACAATTTTGAATAAGGTCGAAGTGAATCAAAGAAATTACGTTATCTTTTCTTTTTTCTATTCTGGCGTATTCTGTTATAAAAGTTGCAATATATTCACTGGGTTGTGATTTACGTTACGTTATTCAAAATAGCGAAATTCACGCGTAGAGTTCTTAAATGCTCAAGAATTTATTTTGAGCAAATGCTCTCGAGAATATGCTCATCATTTAAGCTCGAACAGAGCATTTATAGAGAATTTAAAGCATTTATTGTTTAAACAAATATATATCATAATTAACGGATATATTTTTACAAAAACATTCTAGAGTGAAATGAATATATTTTTTTTCAAATTACAGAGTTGCTACAAGTCAGGTAATTCCAGAAAGTCAGGGAATGTCAGGAAAAACCTGACAGACTTAGAGAATTTTCGATAAATTGAAGTTGAAATTAATTTTGTTATTATGGTTAAAAATCGCAACTATTTGGTTGAAATATGTTTTCGAGATAAAAATTAATTTTTTTAACTAAAAACTTAACTCCCTAAGTTAACCTCTTAAGTTAAAAATTCAAATATTCAGTTTCAAATTCTTGTATTTTATTGAAAACTCGAATTTAGTCGGAGAGTATTTAATCTTCTTTGTGACTAATTCATCTTTTTTCTGGAAATTCCTTTAAAAATTCAAATATTTGGTTGAAAATTCATGTAAATATTTTGGCAGAAAATTCATCTTATTGGTTGAAAATTGATCTTTTTGGTTGAAAACGAGTTTTTAGTTATTTTGAATTAATCTTTTTAACTGGAAATGTAACTGTTCCGTTTTTTGTCGAAAATTTATATTTTTTGATAAACATGTAATCTTCTTGGTTGAAAATTACACTATTTCATTGAATCTATTTTTTTATTTCAAATCTATTTTTAGTTGAAAATTTATCTGTTTTCAGTGACAATTGAACTATTTGTTGAAAATCCATTTTCTTTGGTCAAATAGTACTCTCATTAGTTAAAATTTTATCTTTTTGGTTAATAATTCATTTCTTTACTTGAAAATTTAACTGTTTTGTTGAATTTTTTTTTGTTGAAAATTTATTTTACTAATTGAAAGTTATCCTATTTATCTGTTTTCAGTGATAATTGAACTATTTGTTGAAAATCCATTTTTTTTTTTTTTTTTTTGGTTAAAGAGTGCGTTGAAACTTTATCGTTTTGGTTAAAAATTCATTTCTTTGCTTGAAAATTGAACTGTTTTGTTGATTTTCTTTTTCGTTGAAAATTTATTTTACTACCTGAAAATTATCCTATTTTATTTTTGGTAGAAAATTTATCTTTTTAGTTTGAAATTCATATATTTGGTCGAAAATTAAATTTTTTTATTTGAAAATTCACTTTAACTATAGCATTTTTGTGTGAAAAATTTACATTTTTTGACAGAAATGTAATATTTTTCGTTAAGAAATTATCTGTTCAGTAGAAAATTTGACTATTCTACTTTCTGTTGAAAATTCATTTCTTTCATTGAAAAAAACTGTTTAGTTGAAATTCGTTCGTTTGTTGATAGAGAAAACATATTTTGGATTGAAAAATCAACTATTTGGTCCAAATTTCATATTTTTGGTTGAAAATTCATCATTGTATTCAAAAAATTAATTTCTTCGGTTAACAATTCGTTTGTTTTTAGTTGACAATTAATTTTTGTTCAACTGAAGATATAACTATTCCATTTTCGCTTGAAAATTTACATTTTCAGTTGAAAATTAATTAATTTGGTTGAAAACTCGTTTTCCTTTTTAAATTTACTTTTCTAACTGCAAATTGAAATATTATATTTTTTATTTGTAAATTTATCTTTTTTAGTTTAAAATTTAATTATTTTGTTGAGAATTAATTTTTTGGGTTAAAAATTGATTGTCTTAACTGAAAATTGAATTCTTCTATTTTTGGTTAAAAAATCGTTTTTGGATGAAAAAGAAACTATGTTGTTGAGAATCCGTTTTTTCTGGTTGGGGATTTATTTTTCTGGCATTTTAGCTATTCTAATTTTGGTTGAAAATTGATTTTTTTAGATGAAAATTCATCTACTTTGTTGAAAATGAGTCTTTTTGGTAGAAAATTAATCTTTTGGGTTGAAAATTAAACTATTAAATTAAAAATTCATATTTTTGGTTGGAGATTGATTGTCGTAACTAATAAATTGAATTATTCTAATTTTGGTTAAAAATTGATTTTTTTAGATGATAATTCATGTAATTTGTTGAAAATGAGTCTTTTGGGTAGAAAATTAATCTTTTGGGTTGAAAATTCAACTATTTGGTTAAAAATTCATATTTTTGGTTGGAGATTTTAGTTGAAAATTCATTCCTTTGATTGAAAATTCATCTTCTTGACTTGAAAACACAACTAAAAAGTGTTTTAAATATATTTAGAAACAAAATTTACTGAAAATACCATTTTTTAAATACTAATTGAAAATGTTCATAAATGCTCATTAAATTCTCAAAGCAGATTAGGGTCGAGCATATTCTTATGCTCGTGAGAATTTCTCCGAGCACTTAAAAGTCTTTCTAACACTATTCACGCCGAAATTATAATTCGTTAATTACACTGCAATTTTGAACAATATATCATGCAAATCGTTGTCTTTTATATAATTATTATTAAAAGATAAACGGATCATATTAAACAAAAACCATGAAATTATTATTTACAGTTCAATTTGAACGAAATATAATTTCATTAAACAGTGATAAATATTCATTTGTTTATTGATTGTTATTGACATCGATCGCCGGATAACTTCGAATTGCTCTAGTGATCATGAATATTTTCAGAATACTATATTATCTACTGAAATTCCTTTCGGCGACAGCGCCACTTTTGCCCATTTTACTCACGACAACTGTTAAGAGGGAATGGATACTTCAGCGGGTTGAGAGGCACAGCGGGGACGGTAAGATTTTCGCCGACAGCGCCGTCTACATTAATCTTACCCTACTAATAATTCTATCCCCACTCCACCGCCACTTGCCGCATCTAGGTGTATAATATCTTTGTTCATAGGTATCCATCCAGGAATTCATACACTCAAAGCCCGGTTTAAAAACAATTTCGGGGATGGCCTGCAAGCAGCCTTCATCCTCAGCCTGATCGTAGTAAAAACTATTTTTTTTTTCCATTTTGTTATCTAATGCATATAATAATATAGGCTTGAAGAAAAAGTACAATGTCACCAATATATATCAATTTAAGAGAAAATGTTTGAAACGAGAAGACGTTTGAAATTAGAACCTCAAAAATATCTCCAAGGTACATTTCTTTGAGTATACAATTGAATAAAATAATAATTGTATCGTGGGCCTTAATAAACTGTATCTACAAAAAATGTTTAAATCAAAACATAACCTATAAAAAATCTGTTGTAATTAATGAATGATATGCATTCAATTTGTCGGAGACATAGTCCAAGAGCTGGTGACGTTTTTCGTGAAGTGAGAGTATAAGTCCTAGTTTTTCGCTTATATGTCTGGGAAATGACCCTTCTTTCGAAACCCGTAAATGCCAGACACCCTGCCTGGGGCGTTTGGACACCTGAGCCAGGTGAAAAAATCGGATATTTGCAGTGATAGTATAAGAGCCAACTTTCTTCTAGTATCGATTATTGATGCCCCAAGTTTATTATCATTCAATCGCCAGACCGATAGCTTGGGGATAACATACTGCCAGACTCGATAATTATCAATAAAAAAAGTTGGATTTTGCAGTGAGAGTATAAGGTCTGGCGTTTTCAATAACATAAAGAATAGTATTCACAGGTAGCATTCGTAAAACGAC